>ML247129.1:1246-26047 GCA_005239495.1 Nicotiana undulata
ATTCTTCATCGCATACAGAGATTGCGGGCATAGACCTGAGCCTTTCCCTCATTTGCATTGCATACATAGGGATTGCGGGCATAGACCTGAGCCTTTCCCTCACTTTGCATTGCATTGTACCTTTACTTCTTACAGAGCCTTATATATACATATATTGCGTTGATCCGAGCATTTGATTATACCGCTTCTTGCTAGCCTTTACTTATAATTCCTGTCGATTATCTCTTATTTTACTTACTTGTTCTCTATATCTGTTATTTTGCAAATCTCAGTAGGGCCTCTACCTGACCTCGTCACTACTTGACTGGGGTTAGGCTTGGCACTTACTGGGTACCGAATGTGGAGTACTCACGCCCTTCTGCGCATGTTTTTCCCCATGTGCAGATCCAGGTCCTAGTACGCGGTATCTCAGCTAGCCAGCAGCAGCGGTATCAGGAGACTCGAGGTATAATCTGCAGCGTCCGCAGATCTCCGAGTCCCCTTCCTATCTTGCATTTGTAGTACTTGTAGATGAAACTATACAGTCTTTTCTATCCAGTTGTACTTATTGAGCAGTAGAGTAGCTTGTGATGTATTGTGATATTCCGGGTTCTGGGTAAAGTAACTGTTAATTCCGAGCGGCGTCGACTTTAGTATGATTTATTTCACGTACTATTATTTTACCTGTTTTATCTAAATTTCGCTTAATTAATAGGCTTACCTAGTCGTCTAGACTAGGTGCCGTCACGAGACCCAGTCGGAGGGAGAATTGGGTCGTGACAATACATGAGGTCATTCCAAGGATCATTGGCTCGGTGTTTAGGGACATTTGAGGCTGATTACGTGATGAGGGAAGTCCATGAAGGAGTATGCGGGAACGATTTCGGTGCAGATTCATTGGTTCTCAAATTGTTAAGGACAAGTTACTACTGGCATCGGATGGAGCAAGACGGGAAGACATTTATACAAAGAACGTGATAAGCGTGAGCATCATGCATAGTAAGTTCATCAACTGGTGAAAGTTTTGCATCATGTGGTATCACCATGGCCATTCATGAAATAGGGGATGGACATAGTCGGTCCCTTACCACAAGGACCCGGTAAGGTAATTTTTTTTTGGTTTTAACTGATTATTTTACTAAGTAGGTTGAGCAGGTACTTACCAAAAAATCTGAGAACGAGAAGTGGTTGATTTTATATGTGATCACATCTGTTACACCCCATGTTTTCGTACATAAGAGTACGTCATAAGTCAATTGATGTAAGCTCACAAATGAGATCAGCTTTAAAAGTACATAAATGAAGTTAATCATGTTACCGTGGAGCATACAAATATTTAAGGTCATTAATACCAAGTACCAAGAGGGTTGGAATGATTAGAAGCTTAACAAATTGAAGAAAATAAGTTTTGTCAAAAGTCAACAAGTTGAGAATGTTATAACATGTACTTTTGGGGTGAGACTAGGTGCTTAACATGATAATGTGGTTATGTTATGAGTTATTTTAGTTGTATCTTAGTCGTTTGTCGGGTTTTGAAGTCAAGCGAGTTGTGGAACAAAAGTTGGCAAAGGTCATCACAAGTTACATTCATAAATTTACTGAAAAATAGGTCAACTATAGTTGAGCCTTTCTCCCAATATACTTAGAGCTACGGTATGACCCACCCATCAAATTTAAATCTACGAGTCTAGTTTCCAAATCATTAAATTGTTTTTCAATACAATATCGGTGTAGAGAGATATTTGTATTTTTGCGATACTGCGCAGACTGAATATGTGACAAGTAAGTGTGTCACCTACTTGCTTAAATGAAAGGACCAAATATGTCCAAAAGTGGGCTAGTTTGGGTCGGGAAAAGAGCCCTTTTAAGGGATGATTTACTTCATATATTTCACTCATCATAGAGCCAAGAATAAGAGATGAACCCCTGCAAACTCCTCCTAAAACAATTCAACACAAAACCCTAAATGATTTTCTCTTATTTTCAAGTTCTAGTTGGAGGAAAACCCGAGGTTTGAAGAATCAAGTTAGGACCTGAGATATTAACCAAATATGGTAAGTATACTCACCTATTTCATTCGTTTTTTTCTACTGTAAAAGTAGATAAAAAATTTCTATAGATGTAAGAACTCACAGACGGTGATCAGAATCCGTGCTTTCGAGTTATTCAACTTGTAGTGGACTGTTTTGTGGGTTGTGTTGTGTTGTTATTAGATAGTCTGTTTTGCTACTATTTTATGGAGTTTTGGAGAAGAAATGGTGTGGAAACACCACATAATGGTGGAATGGTGGGCTTGTCATTCATTTTGTATTTTCGGGTTGTTTGACACTAATATAGTTGTCGTTTTGTGTATGAAGTGGTTGGGATGTGTGGGCTATTTTGTGGTATTTTGTGATGGATATAAAATTTGAAAATGATGTATTCATGTTGCTATTGTTGTGTTCTTTTCATTGTTGGTGTCATATCGAATTGGGAGGAAGTAAAGAGTATAGAGGAGATGCTGCCCATTTTATTATAAAATAAGCTTGTCATTCGTTGTGTGATAGTTGTACCTTCCGTAACTTAATGATAGACGCGTTCAACGTGGTTATTGGATAGATTGTGATAAAGTATGTTAAGGCTAAATCTTTCTTCATTTTGGCATGATACCGAAACTACGTGTGTTTGATAACGAGACATAAAGAGAAGTTCGTATTCTTGAATTTATGTACATTATCCTAGTCACATAAGTTATAGTATTATCCCTTACAGGAACTTTATATTCAGTTAAGTATTGTCTTCTTCTAGTAAAGAGAGCAGAGGGTCTATATATTTATACAGTATTACATTAGTTCACCACCATCAAACTATAATCGGTGGGCAGGCCCCTATTGGGCAGTATTACAGTATTTTCACCAAATCGAGCTATAATCAGTGGGCAACCCTCTATTGAGAAATCTCAGATCAGATGGTAAGTTATATAGAGAGCCTACTATAGCCGAGAGCCTATGAGCGAGTCAATAATATCCGAGATATCGAGCCTAGTATGGCCGAGCGCCTTGGGCGAGCTTACTACGACAGAGCAGTTACAGTTACCGAGCCTTGTAGGGTCGGACAACTATTTTATTTACTATATTGAGAGAGTTGAGTTAGTATCAGCAGGTAAGCATATCTTTAGATTATTTTTGACTCCAGTTACTTTCAGTTATTATATTATCATTTCAGTTCAACTTTCAATTATTCTATTGTCTTACATACTCGGTATATTATTTTGTATCGACATCCTTTTCGCCGGAGGCACTGCATTTTATGCATGTAGGTCCTGATAGATAACTGGATAGACCTTCCCAATAGAAAGAGTCAAACATCAACTTGGTTGGTAAGCTCCACTTCCTCGAAGTTACCAGGTCTAGACCCTGGAGTCCATTTTCTATATACAGGTTTGATGGGTAGGTCGAGGCCCTGTCCCCAACCATGATACATTTCAATTATCTGTAGAGGCTTGTAGACGAGTCCTGTGTAATTTGTATATCAGTATTGTGGCCTTGTCATCCCTGTGTACATGTTAGTTTTGTATTGCTGGTTGTAGACATTCATGGTGGCCTTTTCGGCCTTGATTGGTATTGTTAGCTCACAGGTAGGTCTCGTTGGCCTAAGTTGAGGGTTATTTACATGGTGGCCTTGGCGTCCTATCAATATTTACAACTCAGGGGGAGAAATATAAGCATTCTGAGTTACCTTCAACAGTATTAGAGGTATGTACAATTGGCCACACCCATCTCAGTTATCCTCTATGGGATAACATATATAGTTTAAGAGAAGAATAGGATATCAGGATCCAACTGGGGTTAGAGTAACCAAAAATGGTGGATGGATTGCTAGCACGCTCAACTATGTCTATTAAAAGACTAAGCGGGCATTGCAAATATAATCTGGGGTATTATGCCTAGAGTCGAATCCCAAAGGATTTAACGTATCAAATGTCGTCTTTAGATCACTAGATTCTCAATAGTCAACTTTCTCAAACATTGTGAATATCATTTTGTGTTGTTTTTACTACTACAGCTGAACATAAATAATAAGGCTAAGATTAACTAACAAGACGTTGTAAACAATTGGATTAAAGGTCTAAGGTTATGGTTTCCCCCGCTAGTGAATTTCCTTCTTGGATACTTCATATAGTTTTGATTTAGTTGTCTCTATCAATCATAAACGCTCCAGCTACCATAAATCTCTCTCAAGTAATTATGATAATTTACTAGATGCACTCTCTCAAGTTACGCTAGCTAGACTGCATTACAGTTCACTTTAGATTGCACCCGAGGTATCGTTATCTCTATCCAACCTCTAAACCCTCGGTTATGACTCTCAGCTATACTCCGGGAGTGGTATTTTTCAAACAACTACCTAAATATGCACTCTCTCTCAAGTAGATACATAATAAATAGGCACAACTAATTGAGAGCCCTTCAATCAACTACAACAAGAACGTAGTTGAACAAATAAAGATTAACAACCAACCAAAACTATATTAATTATCACAATAAAGTCATCCCCCAACGGGTTCCACCAAAACCTTAGATTAAAAGATTTAGCTACTCATTACAATGATAAAAACTACAAAAGAATTCATGATCAAGGATGAAAGCACAAAAGAAGGAGATATGGATTGATGCCCATATTGCCTCCTTGCCTCTTGCCCTTGCTTTTCTTGTTCTAAACTCTATACCTTGATAAAAACTCTCTCTTGGACGAATTGAACCTTTTATAGTTTGTGTGGAATGGCCTTGAACTTCCAAAAACACCCTCCAGGTTGTATTTTCCGCATCTGGACTAGCGCGGGCGCGGTAAGCACTCGCTAATGCCCGCGCTAGTTGGGTTATTTACTTCCTCAGGTTATCTGGACTAGCGCGGGCGTGCTAAGGCCGCGCTAGTGGAGTTCTTCACTGCCTCGGTGAGGTTTCAGCCTTTAAATCGCCCAGAAAATTCCCCATGGCTTATTCTTCTTCAATTTTGCCTGGATCACCGTCATAAGTCCTCATTATTGTGTTGTACTCCTGTGAAATATAAAAATCACCATTAGAGCCAATTTATCATCATTTAGAACACTTAAGACGGTGAAGTATCATTAAGTTAGGGTATAAATATACACTACATTATGCAAATTTAGCCTATTATCAACACCCCACACTTAAATCATTGCTAGTCCTCGAGCAATCCACTACATCCTACAAGGCTTCTTTTCCTCAAACACTTCCTTACGGTGTCACACCACAAATATTTTTCTATCTCTAGACCTAGCAGTGTAACATCTAATCCTCAAGCGGCGACTCTCAAATGCCATGTCATATTTTTACATCCTCGAGCTACTCAATAAGGAGGTCAAGACTTACCTTTTCTTCATAAATCACGTTCCCTCACATCACACAGTTGAAAGTAGTTCCACAAAATATAATATTAAGAACAACATGAACTTTAAATCGAAAGAATTCACTCACTCTCAAAGGAACATTCATATTCTACACAGATACGCCATAGGCTTGCCCGTAGTGTAATACTCTACTAATTAAGTTTATTCAGTCTAAGATCAATAGGTATTTATTGGGTTGTAATGTAGGCTAAGGGACGGGTAGGATACATTTGGGTACAATGACTAACCTCCCTAAGCACTTTTAATACAATTACATTAACAGTCAGCCCATTTTCATGCTTGGCCATACTTCCACCCCACTTTGCTTCATAATTACCCCACTATTCATAGGTGCAACTTTCTTTTTCATGCCACTAATTTTCAGGGACTTCATGTACTCATTGTCCTCTTTCTTTCTCTCTTTGTTTTTTGTAAGTGGCCTTCACTTTTGCATTTTATCTCTTTTTCACACTTTTGCACCTTTCATTCTATTTCCTTGATTTTCCTTACAGACCACCCCACCACCCCACACTTTGACTTTTACACATTAACTAACAATTCAAGTGCTCATGGGAGATACATGGTTCAAACAGACAGGCTATTCAAACAACTGGTTATGGTTCGTACTGTGATTATCAAAGAAACAGGCTTATAGGCTCAGTGGGGTTAACTATGGTCAATTACATTCAGGTGGGTACATATTTATGTCTGGCTTTACAAAGAAATGCCTATATCCCTTCCAAGACTAAACAAAATTCTATTTCGATTTGTACCCACACGGGGCAAATTTTAGGTACCAAATGCATACATAGAATAAGATGCAAAATACCTCACACACACATGGCACACGATTCAATCCAAATTGCTTCATCAAAACTCTCCATTGAGCATTCAAGTTAGTTATAACATGCACCATTAAGGCATTCTACAAGAGTCAGCAAGTGAGCCTAAGCGTCACACTCTAGGATTCATGGTGTTTGAGTGTAACACACTAAGGGTCACATTTTATCATTCAGCACCTCGCCCAAAGGAGTCCTAACTACTAAAAAATAAAAGAAGAAGCTAGTTATACCCGGTTCAAGCTAAACCCTTGGAAAAGAACCGCGGTCAAAAGAAAAACTAAGGGGGAGTTACTACATTACCTAAAAAGAAAAAGAAAAAAAAATCTTTTTGGTGTTTTCTTTAGACTAACTTCCCTCAAGAAAACTGCCTAAGAAGTCCGTCATCAGGAAGAGTCCACTAAATTTTTTTTGTTTTTTTTTCTGACTTGGACCCTCAAGAACCCCGCCGAAGGGATCCGTCGTCGGGCTAAGACGACTTGATTAAATATACCTAAAAAAACAACTAAAGCAAACTACAAAACAGGAAAACCTAAACAAACTACAATTCTACCAAGTTAAGCAAAACGTAAAGCAAACAATTCATCCATGTACAACATACAACAGAACAGGGAATCCATCCCCCACCCCACACTTAAAATAAGGACATGTCCTCTGTTGGGTGGCCATCTCATCAACACGAGTCCCCAGGTCAGTCACCGAGGTTCGCAGCCCAACCACATGTTGCTCTAGGCGGTCTAACTGCTGACCCCGACTGGCCCCAGACGAGCCTCCAACATCCGCAGCCTGCTCCTGAGCGGGCTTCTCCTCCTCCATGTGCTCAGTGTCGTCTTCACCATGTTGTGGCTCCTCCTCCGCCTCATCATCCTCCGAATCCTACCCTATCAACTTCTCGGCCTCTACCACCATGTCCTTTCCTGTAGTTACTCTTTCAGCTGTGAAAGGGTGCACCGCAGGCACCCGACCATCTATAGCCAAGTCACCGGACACACCAACCTGCCTGCACAACCGAGTGACGAGCGAAGGGTAGAAGAATCCATACCGTTTGACCTTCATGCGTGTAAACATCTCAGCTTGAATCACCTTGTCCGCATCGAATGGTGCATTATTCATGAAGCACCAAATAAAGCATCCTCGAGGGATGTTCACCTCTGAAAGGTTCTTGGAAGGCAGAAGGCGACTGTTGATCAAGTACAGCCAATATTTGGCCTCAAACTTTAGGGCAGAGGAATGGAATTTGTTTCCATATTTATACCACTTCAACGTAACTCTCGGTTGACAGATGATTGGGGTGAACGTATCTCAGGGCGTGTCTTTTCCACTATATGTCTGGTAGCCATCCACATAGCCCTCCGCTGGTGGAGGTAGCCTTTACACTGACCAGATATTTTCTAAAAAGGCATTGACAGGTCTGTTCCGCACTGTGACAACATAGTTCTTGTGTTCTGGAGCATTGGCATAAAATTCCCGGACCAGCATGGCATTTGCCTCATCAGGCTCTTCCAAGAACACATCCAGGCGTCGCCGTAGTAACTCCGTAGGCATATTAGGACAGTTTATCCGGAGTGCATTAATATCCATGGCTTGCTCTGGGATGATCGTTTTATCCTCCTTTGCATTGAACCGGTCTTGGGCTTTTGCGGAGACGAACTTTTGGCGATTGAAAGGTCGGGAGTCGATTGTTTTTCGAGGCCTTCCTCCTGTGGAGGCTCTTGCTGGGAGGCTAGAGGAGGAACCGGCGGCTTGGCGCTTTCGTGGCGGCATGGTACCTACAATTAGCATAGTGTTAGCTCAGTACAACAGGGTGACCCAATGTGGTTACTCAGACTTCACCACAACATTGGTCACAGTAATTCCCTCCAATGAGGCATTTTTTACAAACATGTGGTGGTCAATGAACAAGTTTAACCCTAAACATGCAATATGGTACATGAAGCACCACCACAATAACCCAAATATACTCACACCACCCCCCCAAGCCCTATGTTAAAATTTCTTAGCCCAAAACAACTACTACCATGAAATTCTACCCACTAAGAAAGCTACAATCTTCTACACAAAGCAAAAGAAAATAAAGCTACAAACAAATAAAAAGAAAATTAAAGGGAGAACTACATAACAGTAGATGGGGATGAGAGGAAGGGAGTAGTGAGTGCGGAGGAAGTCTTTGGAGAGAAAAGAAAACCGTGAGTGAAGAAGGGAAGATCTGGTTTGGTTTGTATTGCTTGGGTGAAAGGGGAAAGGTGAAGAAGAGAAGAAGAAGTAGAAGGAGGAGGGTTTGAAGAGAGTAAAGGAACGTGAGAGGGAGTGGAGGGGTGGGGAGGTTGGGTAGGATAGGGTAAATGTTGGGTAAAAGTTAATTAAAATAAAAAAAACAAAATAATAAAACAATTAAAACGAAAAAAAAACTTACCTGGCTCGCAACGGACTAGCGCGGCCTTAGCGCTGTCGTAGCGCGGGCGCGCTAGTCCCAGATGTTCTGGGCAGTGAGAAACCCCACTAGCGGGGGCTGTAGCGCTGGCGTAGCGCGGCCGCGCTAGTGGGAAAGAACCTGGGGCAGTGAGAAACCTCACTAGCGCGGTCTGTAGCGCGGGCTTAGCGTGGCCGCTGTAGTGGGCACCAAATCGGGACAGTGTTAAACCTGACTAGTGCGGCCTTAGTGCTGCATTAGCGCGGGCGTGCTAGTCCCAGGCGTCAACAACCTTAGTCTTTTATTTTCTTCATTCTTTGGGGTCTTTTTCCCGCCTCTTTCTAGCACTCCTGCACATGTTAGTTCCTACACTATAACCCCTATAAATATTGGGTTGCCTCCCAACCAGCGCTTGATTTAACGTCGCGGTAAGACGAGTACAACAATCAATGGGTTGCCTCCCATGAAGCGCCTAATTTAACGTCGCGGCACGACGCAGAATGAGCGCAATTAAGGCTCACTCAACCTCTGAGGTTCAAAAAGATGCACCACAGACATCTCACTGGTTTCATTCATCCCCACATACATTTTAAATCTTTGTCCATTAACCTTGAAGGCGTTAGACCCATCTTTAGTAGAAATCTCCACAGCACCAGAGGGAAACACTGTGACCACTTTGAATTGTCCAGACCATCAGGACTTAAGCTTACCCGGAAACAATCTCAATCTTGAATTATAGAGCAACACTTTGTCTCCGGGTTTGAAATTTTGGTCCACGATGTTTTTGTCGTGCAACCTCTTCATTCTCTCCGTATATAGCCTTGTGCTTTCAAATGATTGATATCAGAATTCCTCCAACTCATGCAGCTCTGTTATTCGATTTTCACCCGCAGAATCAATATCCAAGTTCAACTGATTCAATGCCCACCAGGATCGATGTTCTAACTCTACAGGCAGATGACAGGCATTACCAAATACCAACTTGTATGGAGACATACATATTGGTGTTTTAAATGCAATCCTATGGGCCCAGAGTGCGTCATCAAGTTTCTTCGCCCAATTAGTTCTTGTGGCGTTTACTATTTTGGTTAGCACACTCTTGATTTCACGGTTTGACACCTCAACCTGTCCACTCGTTTGGGGGTGATAAGGGGTTGCCACCTTGTGGCGCACATCATACTTGGCCAGTAACTTCTCGAAGACACGATTGCAGAAGTGCGTGCCTCCGTCACTAATGATGGCCCTTGGGATCCCGAACCGGGTGAATATGTTTTTCTTCAAGAACCCCACCACCACTCTAGCATCATTGGTGGGGAACGCTGCAGCTTCCACCCATTTGGACATGTAGTCTACAACAACAAGGATGTATTTATTTCCATAGGAGCTGACAAAGGGACCCATGAAGTCGATCCCCCACACATCGAACACCTCTACTTCTTATTAGGTTCATGGGCATCTCATGTCGACGGGATATGTTCTTCATACTTTGGCACTCATTACAGCCCTTCACCCATTGGTGAGCATCTTTGAACACAGTCGGCCAGTAGAAACCGACCTCTAACACCTTAGCTGTTGTATGAACTCCTCCAAAATATCCTCTATATGGTGATGTGTGACAAGCCTGCAAAATAGCAAATTGTTCTATCTCGGGGACACACCTCTGGATCATGTTATCAATACAAATTCTAACCAAATGAGGTTCATCCCAATAGTAATTGCGACAATCACGATAAAATCGTTTCTTTTGGACATAGGAGAGTTCATAGGGTTCCGCTTGCCAGGTAGTTTGCAATGTCTGCATACCATGGCATATTTTCCACACTTGTGGCTAGCAGCTGCTCATCTGGAAAGGTTTCCAGAATATCCTCATACTCAATCGCATTCTCAGCACCTTCAAGACGTGACAGATGGTCAGCGACTTGGTTCTCGTTGTCCTTGAGGTCACGAATCTCCCAGTCAAATTCTTGAAGAAGCAACACCCAAAGAATTAGGCGTGGCTTAGACTCTTTCTTATCAACCAAGTATCGGATGGCTGCGTGATCAGTGTACACAATCACCTTCGACCCGATCAAGTAAGACCTGAACTTGTCAAAGGCGAACACGACAGCCAACATTTCTTTTTCGGTCACCGTGTAGTTCAACTGAGCTCCACTCAAAGTCCTACTTGCGTAGTAAATTGGGTGCATTATTTTATCTTTGCGCTAACCCAACACGGCTCCCAATGCATAGTCACTGGCATCGCACATGAGTTCAAGCGGTTGCTCCCAGTCGAGGGCAACTATAATTGGTGTTGTGACTAACCGCTTCTTCAGCTCCTCCAAAGCCACCCTGCAATCATCAGAAAACACAAAGGGGTTATATTTTTCAAGCAACTTACAGAGAGGGTTGGCGATCTTGGAGAAGTTCTTGATGAATCGCCTGTAGAATCCGGCGTGCCCAAGGAAGCTATGAATAGCTTTGACCGATGTCGCGGGTGGAAGTTTTTCGATCACATCAACTTTAGCTCTGTCCATCTGAATTCCTTTATTCGACACCAAGTGCCCCAAGACGATCCCTTCTTGTACCATGAAATAGCACTTCTCCCAATTGAGCACAAGATTCGTCTCGATGCACCTCTTTAGGACACATGTTAAATTTGCTAGGCACTCATCGAATAAATTTCCCACTACCGAGAAATCATCCATGAACACCTCAATGATATCTTCCACCATGTCTGTGAATATGGCCATCATACACCGTTGGAATGTGGCAGGTGCATTGAAGAGGCCAAATGGCATCCTCCTGAAAGCAAACACCCCGTAGGGGCATGTGAAGAAGGTATTTTCTCTGTCTTCCGGGGCAACTGAAATCTGGTTGTACCCCGAGTACCCATCAAGAAAACAAAAGTGAGACCTCCCTGCATGCCTGTTGAGCATCTGATCAATGAAGGGAAGTGGGAAATGGTCTTTTCGAGTGGCAAGATTCATCTTTCTATAATCCATGCATATCCTCCAACCCGTGACGGTTCTTGTAGATATCAGCTCATTCTTGTTATTCTTTACAACCGTCATGCCACCCTTTTTTGGAACACATTGCACTGGGCAAACCCAGTTGCTGTCAGAGATGGGGGAAATGATTCCCGCATCTAACCACTTGATGATTTCTTTCTTCACCACTTCCTTCATGTTTGGGTTCAGCCGCCTTTGATGTTCCCTGGAAGGTCTCTGTCCCTTTTCCAGGAGAATCTTGTGCATGCAATATGCCGGGCTGATCCCCTTAATATCTGCCATGGTCCATCCAATGGCAGTCTTGCACTCCGAGAGTACCTGTAACAACTGATTTTCCTGCACATTTAACAAACTGGATGAGATAATAATAGGTATCGTAGAATTAGGGCCTAGAAATGCGTACCTAAGATGGGTTGGCAATGGTTTCAACTCTAGTTTGGATGTTTCTTCCACAGAGGGTTTGGATGGCGGGCTCTCTCTTTTCTCTAAGTGCAATGGTTCAAACTCGAGAGCCCTAGGCCATAACCCTTTACCTTCAAGTGCTAACACCCACTCTGCCAATTCCTCCCCATTTACCTCATCTAAATTCATCAAACATGCAGCAAGGGGGTCCTCAAAAGTCAAGGACACATCATCTTCCTCCACTATCACATCCACAACATCAATTAGAGAACAGTTGGCGAACTCACTCTGTCGCCTCATTGATTTATGAACATTGAATGTGATATCTTCATCATTAAGCCTCATCTTGAGCTCCCCAGTCTCGCAATCAATGTGAGCTCTTCATGTGGACAAAAATGGCCTTCCCAAGATTATGTGAATATCCTCATCCACTCGACAGTCTAGTATCACAAAATCAGTAGGGAACACAAACTTCCCCACTTGCACCAAAACATCATCTAGAATACCCGATGGTCTCTTCATCGTCCTATCAACTAACTGCAGCAGCATGGAAATTGGTCTGGCTCTACCAATACCCAGTCTTTTATAAATGGCCAGGGGCATTAGATTAATGCTAGCCCCTAAATCACATAATGCTTTGGCAAAAGCAAAATTGCCAATAGTGCAGGGAATTGTAAAACTCCCTGGATCAGACAACTTTTCAGCTATTGGACGTGTTACCACATCATTGCAAGTCTGAGTCAAATTCACAGTCGCCAAGTCTTGGAAATCAAACTTCCGGGACATCAAGTCCTTCATCATCTTCGCATACCCAGGCATCTCTTTCAGAGCATCAATCAGAGGAATGTTTACCTGTATCTACTTCAGCATATCCAAGAACTTTTTGTACTGCTCATCTTTTTGGTATTTAGCCATCCTTTGAGGGAATGGTGCTGGTGGTCTCTTCTTCCCAGTGATTTGGGATTTTTCTTTCTCGACTACCACCTCAACTACTAGCTCTGGGGTCATCTCCACTTCCTTTTCAGCCTCAATCTGCCCACTGGGTTCTCCTTCAGCAGTTTGCATTGTTACCTGTGTCAAGTTTGTAGAATCATCAATTTTGATTGGCACTGGTATTAGTGTCTCTGCCTGCATGCTTTCATGAGCCAAACTCTTGTTCCAAGTCTAAGTCCCTGCCATTGCGGAGACTCACTGCCATTATCTGCTTCGGGCCCTGGTCCTTAGGATTCACCTGAGTGTCTGCAGGTAAAGTCCCAAGAGGACGATTGTTCACAACCATTGAAATCTGGCGCAACTGCACTTCAATATTTTTAATTACTGAATCATGAGAATCTACTCTCTCACTCATTTTTGCAGTCGTCCCAATCACCTGTTGCATCATAACTTCAAGCCTGGAAAACCCATCTTCTTGCCTCCCCACATGTTGTTGCTAAGGAGGGTGGTATGCTTGCTGCTGACTTTGGTTGTTATAACCTTGTGGCCTCTGATAAGGTGCCACATTACCATGAGGTCTCATGGCACCCATTTTTCCACTATTCTACCACTGATGAGGTTTTCTATACGGTTGAACCTGCTGACCCCAGTTTTGTCCTCCCTGTCTCTGGCCTCCATAGTTCGACACATAATTCATGTTTTCTGGATAGGGAGTGTGATCACAATCTGCATTCACTGATTACCAATTGGTTGACTAATGCATGATGTGCATAAGCCCCCATTGGTAGTATCTACAATATGAACCTGCTGCTTTATCCCCGACTTCTCTACCTTCTTCGTAAGAATACTCATTTGTGTCATCAACGTAGCCATGTTCTCAGCCATAGTGCTAGACAGATCTAATGGCACTAAGTGAACAACTGGGGTAATAGGTGCACCCCTGGTAGTCCACCCTGAGTTTTGTGCCATTGTGTCAAGTAAAATCTGGCACTCCCTCCAAGTCTTGCTAAGGAATGCTCCACCAGCTGAAGCATCAACGTTGGCTTTTACACCATCAGCCAGACCCATGTAGAATCGCTGCCCCAACATTTTCTCAGGAATACCATGATGAGGACAGATAACCAGCATCCCTTTAAATCGTTCCCATGTCTCCTGCAGTGTCTCCATGGGCTTTTGTCTAAAGCTTATGATCTCATCTATCTGTTGTGCTGTCTTGTTTGGTGGATGGAATTTATTCAGAAATTGCTTGACCAACTCCTCCCATGTTGCAATAGAGTTGATGGGGAGGTAGTTGAGCAAAGTCTAGGAAACTCCTATCACCGAGAACGGAAACAATAACAGTCTTAATGCTTCCGGGGTAACATTCGGCTGCCTCTGGGTCTTGCAGATGGACAGAAAGTTCTTTAAGTGCTGTTGGGGATCTTCAACGTACGACCTCGAAAATAGCCCCTTATTCTGCAACAAGTGCAGCATATTGTTTGTAATCTGGAAAGACTCTGCTTCAATCTGAGGGACCAAAATGGCGGTTGCTAAGTTGTCAGCTGTGGGTTGTGCCCAGTCGTTTAATGGCACCTCAAGTACAATGGGTATACGAGGCGCTGCAATCCTTGCAGCTGGGTCGACCACACCATCCCCAACATTAAGGTTGTTTCTGTCATTCAACTCTGCGATGTCTGGTTCTATGTGTTCAATGTTTGATTGTTGTTTACTTCTCCGATTGGCCCTGTTCAAGGCCCTGAAGACTTTTTAAGGATCTGGCAATGCTTCAAATACGTCACCAGCTCTCGAAGAGTTTCTAGGCATGCACCTGTATTACCGGCTTAGCAAACGTTAGAAATTCAATATAAATATGAAATCAAAGAAAATCGACTAAGCTTGAGAATTTTTGAATTCTTCCTTCAACTACACTTGATAATACCGTTAAATTTCCCGGCAACGGCGCTAAAATTTGATCACGCTCAACTATATCTATTAAAAGACTAAGCGGGCATTGAAAATATAATCTGGGGTATTATGCCCAGAGTCGAATCCCACAAGGATTTAACGTATCAAATGTCATCTTTAGATCACTAGATTCTCAATAGTCAACTTTCTCAAACTTTGTGAATATTAGTTTGTGTTGTTTTTACTACTACAGCTGAACAGAAATAATAAGGCTAAGATTAACTAACAAGACGTTGTAAACAATTGGATTAAAGGTCTAAGGTTATGGTGTCCCCCGCTAGTGAATTTCCTTCTTGGATACTTCATATAGTTTTGATTTAGTTGTCTCTATCAATCATAAGCGCTCCAGCTACCATAAATCTCTCTCAAGTAATTATGATAATTTACTAGACGCACTCTCTCAAGTTACGCTAGCTAGATTGCATT
The DNA here is from genome assembly GCA_005239495.1 of Nicotiana undulata. NCBI lineage: Eukaryota > Viridiplantae > Streptophyta > Magnoliopsida > Solanales > Solanaceae > Nicotiana > Nicotiana undulata. The sequence goes on from ML247129.1 coordinate 16,556, forward strand.
ACAGTTCACTTTAGATTGCACCCGAGGTATCGTTATCTCTATCCAACCTCTAAACCCTCAGTTATGACTCTTGCCTATACTCCGGGAGTGGTGTTGTTCAAACAACTACCTAAATATGCACTCTCTCTCAAGTAGATACATAATAAATAGGCACAACTAATTGAGGGCCCTTCAATTAACTATAACAAGAACGTAGTTGAACAAATAGAGATTAACAACCAACCAAAACTATATTAATTATCACAATAAAGTCATCCCCAACGGGTTCCACCAAAACCTTAGATTAAAAGATTTAGCTACTCATTACAATGATAAAAACTACAAAAGAATTCATGATGAAGGATGAAAGCACAAAAGAAGGAGATATGGATTGATGCCCAAATTGCCTCCTTGCCTCTTGCCCTTGCTTTTCTTGTTCTAAACTTTAAACCTTGATAAAAACTCTCTCTTAGACGAATTGAACCTTTTATAGTTTGTGTGGTATGGCCTTGAACTTCCAAAAACACCCTCCAGGTTGTATTTTCCGCGTCTGGACTAGCGCGGGCTCGCTAAGCACACGCTAATGCCCGCGCTAGTTGGGTTATTTACTGCCTCAGGTTATCTGGACTAGCGCGGGTGCGCTAATGCCCGCGCTAATGGGGTTCTTCACTTCCTCGGTGAGGTTTCAACCTTTAAATCGCCCAGAAAATTCCCCATGGCCTATTCTTCTTCAATTTTGCCCGGATCACCGTCATAAGTCCTCATTATTGTGTTGTACTCCTGTGAAACATAAAAATCACCATTAGAGCCAGTTTATCATCATTTAGCACACTTAAGACGGTGAAGTATCATTAAGTTAGGGTATAAATATACACTACACTATGCAAATTTAGCATATTATCAGTTAGTTAACATTTCCGAAGGATATTGCAAGCGAGGTAATAGTTCTCCTCGTGACACCCAGGTGGTACACTTTAGAATAGTACAACCAGATATGAATACTAGAATGTTCAGGAATTTCAGAATATATGCAGTGGAATCCTAAAAGGGATAAATATTTACCTTAGTATGACTCCCGCCCCTAGTAAAGAGAGAATGTTAGGTGCCCTAAAGAGCCAGTGAGATGGAGAAAGGGGAGCTAAAAGCGAAAGAATGTTTGTTGTAATTTTCAGAATAAAGTGATAGGTAGAAATATTAGTAGGAGAATAATAAGAGAGTAATTGAAGCATTATGAGTAAGATGTGATAAATGCGTGATAACAGTAAATCAAAATATGACAAGACGAAAGATTTTATTGTCAAGTGAATGAAAACACAGGAGGAGACATCTATACAAGAGTATATGCCATAAAGTCTTATCCTTATATCGAGAAATGAGTTGGTGACTCCAACATGATTACTAAAAGGCTAAGTTAGACCCCTAGAGTAATAAAAGTTAGCATGGGCTAGTAAACAAGGAAAAGAAATCGAACATGATTTAGGAACCGAAGGATTTGATAATAGTTGGCATCATGTTAATTTCAGAGATCGTGTTTCAGTAATGATAAAATGGACAACAGAAAAATAAACTTTAAAGGTCATTCATGAAGATGCTTCCCTAAAGCAAGCGCTGTGAGCAGAGTTAAGCTTAAGGGACTAAGTGTGCCAGTTACACTAGGTGTCTCCCTCGCGCGTAAGAAATTCAGTTATCCTGGTACAGAAGGGTTACTACAAGGCAGTAAGAATCTGTGAAGACGTGAAAAGACGCCGAAGATGAAGAGGTAAAATATTTATAGGTAAATCTTCATAGAATTAAATGTTACTACAACTCTAAAGGGGGAAAGATGATGTGATATGGTATTAAGTCGGATTTAAATGGTTAGAGCAACTATGGAATAGTAAAAGTAGAACGCGGTAAAAAGGCAAAAGGAATGGGATCGTATTTATTCAGATCCTACAGATATGTTACGTCTCCAGAACATTATGCAAGCACAATGCTGGGAAGAGGCAGTAAAGGTTCCCGTCCAGGATGTTATTGATAAATAAGTGTGAATGGACACTTGATACATCAGGAGCCAGTGCGAGGGGTATGTTAAGACAAAGGACATAATCCAAGAGAGATTATGCGGAACATAGATATGAGAATGGACCAATGAGTAGTTAGTAGTTGATTCCAGAAGAGTTATGGCTAGACAAGAGGATATAGATAGATCAGCAAATCATGCAAGGTAAACGTAGTGAACCCTGTTGATACCCAATTTTTCCTCAAACTATTTTAAACTTTTGCATATATGCTTTCAAAATCACTTTTTATAACAATGAATTTTTTTCCATAATCTTCCCATATTTTATCAATTTATTTCTAATTTATCTAGTACGTTTATATCCAATAATTAACCATAAATTGCATTGCAAAGGATTTCAAAATATTTCTTAGCTTAATATACATTTTAATCCTATTAGGATTTAATTATTTCACAAATTAGCCAATTTGTCATTATTAGCTATAATTACAGCAATTTTACAATTATAGCCTAATTGTACATTTTATACCATTTTAAATCAATAACTAGTTATTTTATATTTTTTAATATTAGTTAATTACATTACTTTAATCTATTTAGCCTTAATTTCATTTTTATACAAGTATTAGCTATTTTTATTAATTATTTATCTATTTAAAGGGGTATTTAACTATTAGCCACTTTTTAATCCTAAAATCAGCCTAATTTACTCGGACCCCAACCCAATTAACTAGCCCAAATACCCCAGGCCCAATGCCTAGCCTACCCGACCCAATCCCCCTTTAATCTAAGCCGTTGATTAATTCAAATCAACGGCCCAAATCTATACCTACCTTAATTAACCCCTAAAGGACTACCCTCGTCTCTCATTCACTCCTCTCACACTCTCTCTCTATCTCTCTGGTTCTCTCTAGAGACTCCTCGTCTCTTCACCTCCGATGAAGTCTGTTCATCTCCCCTGACCACCTCCTCGCTGGAAACCATGAAGGTCTCACCTCCTACCGTCCTATGTCTCCATCCTTTACACGTGTGTCACCACCTTGAGGCTCTCAAGTGAACTAGAGGCAATTCAACTCCTCTCTCATATCTCATGCCATTTTGCCAGCCATCTATGGCCGTTCGAGTAAGATCTACCACTTTCCGGCCAAAGACCGGTAATATCTTTGAGTTTTCTTCTTCTTTTCTGGGTTCTTTTGGAAACCCTAACTCTGAACCTCCCGATTTCTTTATATCTGTAACATATATGTGAGTATTATGAGGCTTTTACATGTTTTCCTCAAAGATCTTCCTGTTTCTAAAACGATTTCCTCACTTCTAAAACTAGGGTTTCAAAACCTTTTACAAAAATAGTTTCCTTTTAATTTCTCAGCATTATTTTGTGGTTTTATCATGTTTAAACAATATTTTAGCCTTTCTATTCCGTTTGAGTCATTTTTGTTAAAAACCCTAAACTTCTGGGTTCAATCTAAGAGTCCGAGTCTATTTCACGATATTGTTTACCTGTTCTAAGCATGGCTATTGCTTTCATGTATGTTATGGGTGTTCCTGTGATTTCTTGCTCTAATTGTTGCTAGGGTTTCTGATTCCCTGTCACTTATGCCTAAATGGCTACTAGTTCCTTTAATTATTTGCTACGAATCCCTAATTTCGCAATTAGGGTTTTCTGATTTTGTTCAACATGTGTTATGCATGTACTGTTTAATTAGTGCTCTATTAATTTTTACACTATATCCTTTACTGATTTTTAGTTTTCCTTAAATATGTGATACTCTCCTTTGAGTGGTACTGATTGCTTGATTTCGAGTATCTCTTTACTTGTATGATATTTTTCTTTGATTGACATTGGTTCTGTGATGACCCAAAAAGGGGTCATCTTGTGTGCATCTAATTTGGACTGTGTTCCGAGGCTCGAAAGCCTCCATTAATCTCACTTCAATGTGTGTGCGCAGCCCGGGCGCGTAGCCGGGAAACCTTTATGTGAAACCTCGATTTAAGAGTTAAATTTTGGTAATTAATTGAATAAAGTTGACTTTGATCAACATTTCTGGTAAACGGACCCGGATCCATGATCCGACGGTCCCGGAGGATCCGTGGGAAAATATGGGACTTGGGCATATGCCCGGAATCGAATTCCGAGGACCCAAATCCGAGAAATGAATTTTTGAAGAAAATTGTGAAATATTAAAGGCTTATGAAAATGAACATTGATGTGAAACCTGTGCTGCCGGGCCCGTATTATGATTTCGGAGCCCGGAGCAGGTTCAATATGTGTTATGCAAGCTATCTGTGAAATTTGGTAAGAAACAGACTTAATTTGATTGGTTTCGGATCAAAATGAGGAAAATTGGAGTTAATGAAGTTTTGAGGTTTTTAAAGAATTTGAAATTTGGCTTGAAAGGTGATTTTATGTTCCCGAGGTCCGATTGAAATTCCGAGATCGGGAATAGTTTCGTTGTGTCATTTATAACTTGTCTGCAAAATTTGAAGTCATTCCGAGTAGTTTAGGCCGGTTCGGCGCGTTGAAGTGAATTCTAGAATTTCAAAGTTCTTAAGTTTGATTAATTTGGTTTTGGGGTTTGATTTCGAGTTCCGTTGTTGTTTTTCATGTTCCTGGAGTTTGAGCGAGTCGGTATCACGAATACAGACTTGCCGGTGCTTTTCGACGGGGTCCCGAGGGGCTCGGGGGAGTTTTGGACCCCCGGGAGCTAAGTTGGAAAAACCAGAATTTTCTGTATCTTGTTTCCTTCTTCGCGTTCGCGGGAGGGTGGCCGCGTTCGCGAAGAAGGAATTGGGCAGGGGCTACGGATGCTCTACGCGTTCGCGTTCCCTCAGCCCGCGTTTGTGATGGGTTGCCCCCCCCTCCCCCGGCCTTCGCGTTCGCACCCCTCCAGCCGCGTTCGCAAAGGTCTAGCCCAGCTAGCCTCCGCGTTCGCGGGCCCTCCACCGCGTTCGCATAGGGTCCAGCCAATTGAGCCGGCCCAACTACCATTTGTCTACGCGTTCGCCCCGTCCAACCGCGTTCGCGAAGGTCTAGCCCAGCTAGCCTCCGCGTTCGCTGTCCCCTCTCGCGTTCTCATAGAAGGGCCTCCTGAGGCTTGGGCCATTTGCCTTCGCGAGTGCGATGACCCTGTCGCGTTCGCGATGAAGGGGCAGCTGTGCAGTTCATTTTCTTTAAAATACGGGATATCACCCCCTTCTTTCATTTTTCCATCACCATTAGAGACCTTAAATCTTGGAGAAAATATCCCACATCCTAGTTGCCAAAGAGGTTAGTAAATTCTTCACTAATACTAGTTTCAAACATGAATTACTAGTTAAATTCTCTATTAAATCATTGAAAAATCAAGATTTGGGGTAGTAAATTAGGGTTCTTGGGAATTTGATGAATTTCCCAATTAATGCTATGAATTCAAGTAGAAACTACATATTAATGATTCTTAGGGTATGGGTTAGCGATCCTTTCGAGAATTTTTAGAATTTGGCCAAGAGGGACCGGGGTTGGAAATTGGGAATTCTTCAAGAATGGCGATTTTATTGAATAACTAGGATAATTTCTCACATTGTGCATGCATTGATTTAATTTTACACCTTTTGACTAGTTGCGAGTCCTCGGGTATAGAGTTCGGAGTTTCGGGCACAATTGTGGTCCGAGGGGTAGATTCGACACGAAGTGAATCTCCTTTCTAACCTTGTAAGAGGGAATTGTCCCCATAGGTGATGTATATGCTATGTGTAACTTGTTTGGGGGCTACGTACGCACCAAGTGACGAGAGTCTGTACGTAGCGGCTATTATTGTTATGTCCGGGTAGTTAGGCCCACATCATGCCTTGTATGTTTTCTTGCAATGCCTTAGATATGTTTCTTTCTTTTCGTTGAAATGCTCATATGATTTATTGTAATGCAATATTTACTACGAAATTATGTTTTGCATCATGTTGTTCTTCTGAGGAAATGAAATGGAATTCTGAAATATATGGGAGCGGGTCGTACGCCACGGCGGGAATGAAATGAAATTATGAAATATATGGGAGCGGGCCGTACGCCACGGCGGAATTGAAAAGAAATTGTGAAATATATGGGAGCGGGCCGTACGCCACGACGGAAATGAAATGAAATTTTGAAATATATGGGATCAGGCCGTACGCCACGGCGAGTGTAGAAAAGTACCTTATGGGAGCGGGCCGTACGCCACGGCAGATCTAAGAGTTTGTGATTATTGTTTTCATTCGGTGGTCTTAATTTTGAAAGTGCTTTATTGTTTAAGTTCAGTAACTGTTTGGATTTTTCTGTTCTCAGTACGTGTACTTGTTGCTTATTTCCCCCGACATGCCTACCATATTTCATCATATGTTATTACTGCTGGACCCTAGTGAGTATCGAGTCGACCTCTCGTCACTACTTCTTCGAGTTTAGGCGGGATACTCACTGGGTACATATTTATTTAATATGTACTCATGCTGCACTTTCTTTTCTTTTATGTACTTGACTGTACAGATCCGGAGGCTGGCACGTCTGACTATCAGGCTGGTGCTAGATATTGATAGAGTGGTCATACTTCTCGGTGAGCTGCTTTCTCGGTGACTTCCTAGCAGCACCCTGGAGCTCTTTTGTTATATTTCTCCGCTCATTTCATTCAGACGGAGACTCTGTATATATTGTATCCATTGTATATCCAGTAGTTGCCCATGACACTCGTGACACTACTTCCTGGCACACACGCGTAGTGTATATTTATATTTTGGGATGTATATCTATGTGTGCATTTTATTTCGGCTTGTATCTACTAGGATTTCACTTCCGCTCAAGGCTAGTATCATGTTTGTCGTTATAAATTGGGAATCTTTGACTGTTTAACTAGATGGGAAAGGTATCACTTGGTGTAATTATTGTTGGCTTGCCTAACCCCGTCGTTGGGCGCCATCACGACTCGGATTGGGATTCTGGGTCGTGACAGGTTCCATGTGATTTGAATCTCACTCGAGATTTTCTTGACTGATTTCCAGAATCAAAACTATATTCTACCTTATTTCTATGTATAAATCTGTTGTCAAACTATTTTATACAGTTTCCTTAATTGGTATATTCTGTATTTAGTCCTAATTGCAAGCTATATTCTGTACCATTCTGTATATGGTTAAATCAGCCTCTTAACTAATTTCTTTCCTTGTATGTCACTGTTTGTATCCGTTTGAACTGGGACTCCTTAATTATAGGGAGTACTTGCATTGATTTGATCCTAATTGTGATTACTTCTAAAATTATGTAAAACTAGTACTTGTTACCATATTCTCTGCCTACTTTCAAAATTATATATACTCTATTCTCTCATTAGCAATAGGAACACTAGTTCAATAACTCTCTTACACTTAAAAACTTTCTGCTATTTCTTGTTACTTGCTACTCTCATTGATCTAGCCGGCTGGAAGCCAAGGCTAGTTATTGCGCCACAGCAACCCTATATTCTGTGTTTTTCTCTCCTTAACTGGTATGTCCTGATTCAATTTCAAGTCCCAAAACTCTGTGTTCTGCTATTGCTTCAATTCAATGATTTTCAGTCTTGTTCCTTCCTACTATTTGGTTGTTTAATGTGTAATGGGTATGTTTAACTTATTGTTTCACCTGGCATGCCTGGACTACCCTGTCTAATTTTATCATGTTTAACTTATAACTAGCATGACTAAGGATCTGCCTGCTGCTCTCTCTAGTAGGCCTGAACCTGATTATGTCCCATGTTTAATTACTTGCTTAATTTGTTTATTGAGGTTCTGGTCTAATCTACTTGCTAAATTACCTAAGATCTCTAAGTAATTCTGATTCTGTCTGTGTAACTATGTTCTCACCTTCCTATTCTGAAATCCATGCCTTATGTCCGTACTATTAGATGTATGACTAATTCCTTAATCCTATAAACTCTTGAAAAGCTTATGTGCTTCTGTCATTATCTGTTTCACCATGTGTGTTCTATGTGTCCCCATACCCACAATCCCTGAGTGAAATCTGTGTTGGAATGATGTTGAACCTGTTCAAATTGTTTGCTGACTTCTCATAAGTGTTCTACTGTTTCAAAAGTCGTTTTACTACTGATCAATTCCTATTTTCATAAAACTTCTTTATTTATTGGATCAATCCAGTACTGTTCCTTTCTTACTTAAACATTTTCAAACTACATCAAACACTCTCACTATACTCTTAGATATTAGGTTCTGCCTCTTTTGTGTGAGCATTGCTTAGGGACCTTTGAGCTCCCTCTGAATTTTGACACACAAGAGTCAGCCTTTCCACACTGCACTTACTCTCTCTTGGCTATGAATATCTGGGTGTGAGCACTGCCCGGGATCCCTTGAGGTCCTTAGGGAACTCTGACACACCCGGATTATATGAAAGATTGTGAAACAATGATGGCATTGAGAAGTTCTGGAGATCTTGGGCCTATTGGTAGGCTCCCTATAGTGTAACTTCTTATTTTCCTTATTAAGTTTTGTAATTTATGCAAATGGTATGTAATAATTATTTGTAAACAACTATTGGGAGATGGATAGTGAAAAGGGGAAGGGGTAGCTATGCATACCATAAATGGTAAAGGGTAAAGAAACCATGCTATTAGGTTTACATTCCCTATGTGTGCAATAGAAATCATGTTTAGGACTAACATGTGCAAAGCATATCGTGCATTAAAAATCATGCTCTTTAGGATTCATGAACACTGTTTCAACATCTTATTGTTATGTCACTTAGAAATCATGTGTATAGGATCAATAATAACAACGAAAAACTGCTACAATGTGATTCTGTCTATAGGATTCTGAAAAGATTTAATTTAAAAAAGCACGCCTTAGAATAATCATGTTAACAAATCTGCAATCATGCTTTACCATGCTACACACGTAGAGATCCTGTTCTAGGTAAACGATGATTAAAATCTTTCACCTGTGCTATTCCTGAAGTTATGCATAATGCTGTGATCCTGTATTCATATAGAAAATCATGTTTAAGTTATAATGCTACATTAGACATCATGCAATAGAATCATACTCGCTTACTTAGTCTAAACACATGCCTGAAACAGTCCCCTGTTCTAAATAAACTGGAAATCAGTCTTTTGTACACACTTAGAATCACATGCTACTAAGATTGGTAATCAGAAACCTTAACAAATCTGTACAACTATTGCATGTTATTTTACACCTAGGCAAGCCTTAGGAAATCAATTACAAGAAATAAAATCAGATCTGTCTTTGTGATCATGTTTAACTACCAGCATGCTAAAATCAGTAGGCAAGCCTGACTAGGACTTCCTCTCTGAGTTATGTAAATGAATTCTGTTATTATCACTTAGACATCATGTTTAGGAACTAAATCTGGACCTAAATTTGTGTATGAGGCATGTTGTGTATGTGCAATATGTGTGGAGGTATACTTGAGCCCCTTAATTGCTTTCTATGATCTTTGATCACACTCAACTGTGTCTAATAAAAGACTAAGCGGGCGTTGCAAATATAATCCGGGGTAT
>ML247131.1:4913-29920 GCA_005239495.1 Nicotiana undulata
TAACCCCTAATGACCCCCCCCCCCCCCAATTCATTTTCCCCTGTTCCCATTCTCTCTCAACCGTCTCTCTATCTCCCTCACTCTATTTTCGATTCTCTCTAGAACCTTCCACCTTCTCTCCTCTCTGATGGACTCTGTCCATCTTCTCCGGCCACCTCCCTCGCCGGAAACCATGGCCTCTCACTATCTCCTAGCCTCTGCCTCATCCCACGCCGGTTTGACACTGCCCTGAGGTCCTCAGGTGAACCTGGAGCGGTTCAACTCCCACCTATGGCCTTTCATGCCATTTTCCGGCCATCTCCGACCGTTCGAGTAAGATCTATTGACTTTCCGGCTAAAACCGGTAATATTTTGAGGTTTTCTTATCTTTTCTGGGTTCCCTTTGAAACCCTAACTCTTAAAAAATTTCGATTCTTTTAGATCTATGATAGATCTGTGTATATTCTGAGCTATTCCGTTATTTATCTCAAACATTCTCCGATTTTCTCTAAAATGGATCTTCATTTTCAAACTAGGGTTTCATGACCCCTTTAAAACGATTTTTCTATGACTTTTCAGTATTATCCTAAGGTCTCTATTGTGTTTTAATGGTTTATTTAAGTTTCTCTATCTTATCTGAGTTGTTGTGTTGAAACCCCTAATTTTTAGTCCTAAACCCTAAGTTCCAAATTTTGTCTTTGATAATATGTGTTTGCATCTCATGAGCTTTATGATTCTTTGATATTTTACTCTATGTTTTTCATCTATGTCTCTGATTTTTCTTGCTTTTCTGCTTACATTACTGTCCACTCTGTGATTCATGTGAATCCCTAATTTCGTATGATTTCACTACTAGGGTTTCTGACTTCTTGCCTATTATCTATTTAATTCATGCTAATTTCCTTTAATTTATGTTATTCCTATTTGAACCCCTGATTCTCTGCAATTTTACTTTGTTAGGGTTCCTGATTTATCTCTTTTGCTTATATTTGTGTTCATTCCGCTCATGCATAGAAGTCTATAGTAATTAGTATTATTTTCTATTATTTGAATCCCTGATTCCTTGTGATTGAAATTCTTACTAATTTCCGACCTTTAGTTTATTTCTTACCTTGTTACATGATTAACTTACTGTCAATTGATTCCTATTTCCTTAATTAGAATCTGACGAACCTAGCCTAATTACCTGCTCTATACTTGCACTGTTTGAATATTCTTTTAAGCTATATATGGTCTCTTTCCTTATTTGTTACTTACCGTTTGAATAAATCCCTTAATTATGGGAGTACTTGGGCTGATTTCACTCTTGATACCAAGTTCCATAACTGTTGATTGATTTTGATTTTTACCTTACTTTTCACCCAACTTTCAAAACTATATATGCATACTCTTCTCTCATTAGAGGACACGAACTAATCTGGTTCAATAACTCTCTCTCACAACTAAACTCTATGTTCTCTCTTCTGTGCTACTTACTATTACTCTAAGTTAGCCGGCTGCAAGCCAAGGCTAACTATTGTGCTCTCCTATTTCCTACTTTATGTTACTGCCTTCACTTCACTGGTATGTTCTAATTCAATTCAGTTCTCAAACCAACATGTTTTTATTGTTGCTTCATTTCATTGTGTTTCTGATATGCTTCTACCTCTTATTTTGCTATTCAACATGTAATTAAAGTCCCTACTTCATGCTATGCGTTGTGAACTTAAAACCTGTTTCAATGTTTCTGCTCTACTCTTAGATTTGCACATTAGTTTGATTAGGGGCATACTCTACTGCCTTGGGCTGTTTGATACTATTGTGTTTAGTCTAATCCTATACAATGCTATATCCTAATTCCCTGAACCCCTTTAAGAGCTTCTATCATATACCTCTTTGTACTTCTGCATGTTATATGTTTATTACTCTGTACTTTATGTGTCCCCAATCCCTCACTACCTTGTTTGTGTTTGTTAAACCTGCCTTGGTATACTGTTCTGATCCTGAGATGAATGTGTTTTGAATGTCTTACTCTTTGTCAAGCTGTTTTACTGAATAAAGTCCTTTTTGCAAAACTCTTTTTTTTTTAAAATCAGTCTTTCTTGTGTAAAACTGTTTTCTTACTCAACATCTCTTTCAAAACTATGTCAAGCACTCTCACTTTACTCTTAGACTTCTTAAGTTATGCCCCCTTTGTGTGAACATTGTTTTGGGACCCTTGAGCTCCCCCTGGACTTTGACACACTAAGGTTGGCCCTTCCACACTGCACTTACTCTCTACTATGGCTATGAAATCTGGGTGTGAGCACTGCCCGGGATCTCTTGAGGTCCTTAGGGAACTCTGACACACCCAGATTATGAGAAAGGCTGTGAAACAATACTTGGCATTGAGGACATTGAGATTTGGGCCTATACTGCAGGATCCCTATAGATAGCTTCTTATTTTCTATTTCAGTTATATAATTCATATTCAATGGTCTGTAATAGTTATTTGTAAAACAACTCCGGAGTTGGATAGTGAAAAAGGGGAGGGTACTATGTATGTTGTAGCGTAATCAAGGATAGAAACCACGCTTCCTAGGTTTACTTTCTTCTGTGTGCAATAGACTCCATGTTTATGCATAACACAAAGCATGCCATGCATTAGATATCATGCTCCCTAGGATTTATATACTGTTTTTCAGCGTCTCACCATCACTGATAACTCCTGTCTCTAAGGAAACTAATAACACCAACATAAATTGTCACTATGTGATTCTGCTTATTCTAAAATTCATTTAGAAATCTTGTCTTAGGATAAATGTGCAATCAGCATGCTACAACTATGCTACGCACTTAGAAATCCTGTTTTTAGGTAAACAACATTAAAATAAATTGTCACTCCTGCCTATTCTAAAGTTGTGCATAATTCGATGTGCATTTAGAAATCACGTTTTAAGTTATTCTGCATTAGATATCATGTTCTAGGATCATATTCGTCCAATTACACTTAGCCTACTTACTGAAGTATGAAACAATTCATTTCTCCGTAACAACTGGTAATTAATCTTTGTATATTATGCCATACTCAGAATTGCATGCTCTTAGGTAGAACAACCTAAAACTGTCAACAACTCTGAACAACTATTGCATATCCTCCCACGCCTAAGCAAGCCTTAGGTAATCAACCTTAAAAAATAAAAACTGGGACTGTCTTCTTGTGATTAATACCAGCATGCTTAAAACCAGAAGGCAAAACTGATTAGGACTTCCTCTCCGAGTTATGCAATAAAATCTGTCTCTGTTGTTATCACCTAGATACCATGCTTAGGATCTGAATTTGAATCTGGACCTTAACTGTGTATGAGTCATGATGTTTATGTGTATTATTTGTGGAGGTATACCTGAGCCTTCTATTTGTTTTCCATGCTCCCCTTAATTGAAGTCCTATATGTTTTCTTATATGTCGCTTTAGTATTTTACCTTTAAAACTTAAGGGTCCGCCTAGAACCTCCTTTATAGGATAGAAGTTCTAAACTCCTCCGAGACTAATAGGAAGGGACGGGTAACAACATGCAATAGAAGTCGATGGGAAAGGGTAGATATGGATATGATGACCGGTGCGCTAATACCACGTGTAGCCCCTCTTTGAGAAGTGTCATACCGGGTATTGCATGATGTGATCCATATTGTAAACAAACCTAGGATACCCCCTTACCCCATAAACATGCTTCGACTATAATCCTTTTCAAAAATCCATTAGTTATTAAACATTTTCAAACTTGTAACTTATATGTGCCTAGGCTATGAACATTTCCAAATCCCCTATTATTTGGGCCTTAATTGTTTACTTGCTAATCGTATAAATCACAAAAAGCTATTTGGCCGGGAACCACACTTGTGGATCCTGAGGGGTGCCTAACACCTTCCCCTTAGGATAATTTCAAGCCCTTGCCCTGTCTCTGGTTATCAAGTTTTGTTGTAAATGAACCCCAATAGGTGCCCTACCGCACCTTAAAATCGTTAGGTGACGACTCTTCAAATAAATAAACCCCTTTCCCAAAAGGAATGAGTTGTCCCAACCAATGTCATTAAACCCTTTTAAACTGGGTCCCGAAAGGAGTGCTTGGGGAAAATGGGGGCGCGACAACTACCCGGACATATCAAGAATAGTCACTACGCACGGATACGTACGTAGTCCCCACAAATAATGATATACTGTTAATTACTTCACCTATGGGGACAATTCCCTCTTACAAGGTTAGAAAGGAGACTTACCTCGTATCAAGCCTACTTCCCGGGTCAAGAACGCGCCCGAAACTCCAAATTCGTCGCCCAAGGACTCGAAACTAGCCAAACATCGCATAAATAAATCAACCCAAGCTCAAAGGTCTAAAATTCTCCTATTTGAATGATTATTTCAACCTAATTTGCAAAATCCCAAAATACACCCCCCGAGCCCACATGCTCGGATTCCAAATATTTTCAAGGAAATCAATCACCCATAACCTAAGGATCAATATTGTATAGTTTTTGCATGATTTCGTAACTAATTCCTTTGAAATTTCTCATTTTTATAAAAAAACCTAGGTTTTATTCTAAACCCATGATTTCTACTAATTAATGTGTTAATCTACCTAAGAACTGAAGTATTAAACTCATTTCATGGTAGGAATTACTTACCTTACAATTTCTAGGTCAAATCCCTTCTTTACCATCTCTCCAAATCGCCCAAGGTGATGAAAAATGGTTCCAAAAAGGGCTAAGTCTCGCATTTAAGACGACCTCACTGCCTACAGGTTTTTCGCACCTACGGCTCGAGGACCGCACCTGCAGTCTCGCATCTGCGAGAAAAATCTCGCACCTGCGGAAAGTGGGAAGGGGGCCGGTGGTCGCACCTGCGGAACTGGGCAACACCCCCTTGGGGTCGCACCTGCGAGGCTGGGACCGCATAAGCGGTCTCGCACCTACGGCTAGTCCTCCGCAGGTGCGGTCGCACCAGATCTGGTGCACCAACAATCCTTTAAGGATGGTTTTTGGCCTCACGCGATGTTCGAATGGCATCCGGGCCCACCCGTGACCCCGTTCAAATATACCAACAAGTCCTAAATCATAATACAGACTCACTCGAGCCTTCGGAACGTCCGAAACAACGCTAAATCTAAAAATCATACCACAAAACCTATTGGATCAGACTTAAGAACTTTAAGTTCTTGAATTCGCTTTCAATAAGCCGAACCTACCTATACTACTCGGAATGACACCAAATTTTGCAAGCAAGTCATAAATGACATAACCGAACTATTCCCGGTCTCGGAATCTTGTTTGGACCTCGATAACACAAAAACACGTTCCAAACCTCAGGTTTGAACTTAAGGAAACCTTATTTCACTATTAGCCACCGAAACGCTCCCGGGTCATCCAAAAACCGTTCTGAACACACGCCCAAGTCCGAAATCATCATACGAACCTATCAGAACCTTCAAATCTCGATTCCGAGGTCGTTTACCAAAAATATTGACCGAAGTCAAACTTGGCCTTTAAGGTCAACCTTAAGGAACGAAGTGTTCCTATACCACTCCAAACTCCTCCAAACCTCGAAACCACCCGTCCCCGCAAGTCATAAATCAGTAAAAGCAACTACGAAAAGTCTCATTTAGGGCACGAAGTTCTAGAATGCAAAACGACCGGTCGGGTCGTTACAAATATTTTCCTTCGTACCAAACACGCCCTAAGTGTTGAGTGAAAGAAACTGATTGAACTTATCATTTTCATTTTGCTAACAAAAATGGAGTTACATTTTAAAAGTACAATAAAAAAACACTATCAAACACTAGTAGAGAGCTAACAACAAGAAGATTTAAGAAAAAATTAATCTTTTTTCACGTCGTGTTTCTTAATTCATATCCAATGATTATTTATATTTATCAAGAAGGTTTAAATTTTAAGATTATTTATATATAATTCAAATAACTCAAATTTTAAGATTATATATAAATTTTAAGATTATTTGACATGGTTAGTTTGCGCGCATCCGTGCAGGTGATAATACTAGTAAAATAAAAAAAATCAAACATCAATTAGAGTATTGGGCATTCAAATTATTAAAAAGGGCAAAATATATCCTTATACTATCAAAAAAGGTTTAAATATAACCCACATTATACTTTGAGTCCATATATACCCCTATCCATTATACTATTTGTTCAAATATACTCCTTTTCCGTAAAATTTGTCCAACGTAGATATCCAATCCTACATGGCACTGACATTTGATGAGGTGGATGCCACATGGCTTGCCACCTCAGCGCCCCTAACCCATTTTACCCCTTCCATCTTTCTTTTTCTTTACCACTAAAATTTTCTTCCCCTCCACTATTATTGCCACCATTACCACTACCGTGAAAAATATTGTATTTCAAATTTTAGTATTTTATATGTGAATTAGGGGCGCTGAAGTGGCATCTACCTCATCAAAACTTAACAAAAGAAGAATATATTTTAATCAATAGTATAACGACATGGATATATTTGTACCCAAAGTATAACAAAGAGTATATACAAACCTTTTATCAAAGTATTATATTTGGCCCTCTACCGTTCAAATTAATATAGTACTAATAAAATTACAAGGGAGCTTTCTGTAATTAGAACAAAAATCAGTGGAGGTCTACGTAAATTTAAACATGATAACAATAATTTCTTTTCGAATCCGAGCCGAAGAAGGAACGAACAGACTCATATATCAAAATCCCACCCACCCCCAAAATCCCACCTCCTCACCTTCTTCATAGATACTCAATCTGTGCGTTGCAGAAGAAATCTACAAAATTCATCAAAATTTCTTTTTTCTCTTTCTAAAACTTAACAGCCGGAAAACTGAAGAGAGAGAAGCAATGGACGGCGTAAGGTCTGCGACGGACCAGCAGATGTTAGTTTCGTCTTTCCTTGAAATCGCCGTCGGTCAAACCGCCGATACTGCCCGTCAATTCCTCCAGGTTCTCAAAATACCTTTTTTAATATTATAATGTACGTGTTTTACTTTATGTACAGTTGTAGTAGATCCATGATTTCTCGCCTATCTCGCCTATGGTGTAGTTCGAGTTAAAGAGAGTAGTGAACTAGCATAATTATATGTTAGTATCAAACTTTTTCCTACTAGTTTTTAAAAAAGAAACTTTTTGCCCGCAGCATTACCGTTTGAGATAAAATTAATCTTTTTGCGATTAAATTGTTGTTCTCGGTGATTTTAATTAAATCTTATCTATTGAAGATCCAAGCTTTATGATGAAGAACTTATTTGCTTATCAATTAAAGTAAAAAAGATTCGAGCTTTGCCCAAAAGGGTGTGGCCTAGTGGACAATAAAGTGAGAGGTAAACCATGAGGTCTCAGGATCAATTTCAATTCCTAGCGAAGGCAAAAACACTAAGTGATTTCTTTGTGACTACCTAAACCTTGCCGGGCAGAGTCACGCGGTACCTATGCTGGTGGGAGTAGCAAGTATGTCATGGAATAGTCGAGATACACCAAGCTGGCTTGGAGACCAACCGTCATAAACAAGATAAAGATATAAAAAATAGGAAAACGATTCGAGCTTTGTAGAGAAGAATGTTCGCTGTTAATGGCTCAGGAGTGACTCCATGATAGATTTACGGCACAAAAGATTAGCTTAAAATTGGTCTGGAAATTGCTCTATTTTTGTTCTTGACCTGTAAGTACATGGTGTTCTGTAAGGTATGTTTTTATTTTTGGATTAGAGTGTAGCTTTAGGCTCGTAGAACTCGTTAATGAACAAAGTTAATAGTTTGTGTATATACAGATTTAAGATTTGGAATAATAGTTTAATGATCCTTCCATTCATAATAATAGTTTGTGTATATACTAGTCGAAGGATGTATGTAGGTAGAGGTGCATACGGCCTTGTCTGGACATCACCGTTACGGAAAATAGAAGAATTAGCACCTTTGGGGCCTAGATTTTATGTTATGATGTATGCCCATTATTACGTCCTATCTTTATCTTGTCACTAAAATATGAGATCCTGTCAATCCTGTGGAAGTTAAACGAATTTAGGGGTTTCCTTTTGTTTCGGCAAAGCATGTACAACTTTTAGGACAGAACATAGATGGATAACTTGTATATTAGATTAAGCAAATTGCTTGTTTAACTTGGGGTGTGAAGAGACATTTATTTCATGTATTGGTAATAAGACGAGTAGGTAGAGGGTTTTATTGCTATTGATGGCATTGTCGTTTGCTTGATTTTGTCTATTTGTTGGCTCTTGTTGCATCTTGTTTTCATCAGGGGCTTATGCAGAACATTTATTTATGGTCAATTGGAATTGATTATTTTTCTCCTTTTTGGTAATTTTTAGTGCCTAGTTACTATAAGGTGCAGATTGTAAATATTCTGTTGTATGCAGGCAACAAGCTGGAAACTTGACGAAGCAATTCAGCTTTTCTACATCGGGAATGAGGCTGGGGCTGCAGCTACTTTTAGTTCTCCGCAATTGGGAAATGATGCACTTCTTGGTGATTCGAGCTTGAGGTATTTTTAATATAGATACACCCTGTGATATTTCTATTTTAGTTATTCTTTTGTCCTTTTTAACAGTGTTGTAAGAGGTTCATTTGAGGCCCGTCTAAGCCCTGAAAACTCAGGGTATGCGCTTTGCCTCACTTAGGCTTCGCTTCAATGTTGGCAAAGCACTAAGGCGCGCGCCTCATTGCCCATAAGTTCTATGTTAATCGAGCAGTAAAAAACAATATAATTGGAAAATTGGAAAGTGTGGGCTTTAGTTTAGAAAGGCGCAACGAAAAAATTAAGAACACATGGAATGCAGAAAAAAAGTAACAATATTATTCATATATATATATATGAATAATATTGTTACTTTTTTTCTGCATTCCATGTGTTCTTAATTTTTTCGTTGCGCCTTTCTAAACTAAAGCCCACACTTCAATTGCTCTTAAAGATTTGATAGACCCGGAGCGTTTTTTAACACTTCTTGCCTTTGACAACACTGCCTTTAATTACTTACTCTATTATTGCAATTTGTGTTTGATTCAGTGGAGCTGTGAAGGAGTCGGCAGACAACAGCTGGGGACAAGGCGATGGAGATGATATACGACCACCTTTACCTGTAAAAAGGGAAGTTCTTTATGACAATGCGGTACTATATGGGTATGCTATTCCACTCCCCATGCTTCTAAATCTACTCAAATTGTCTATATGTGAGCCTTTTGTTTTTGTTGTTTTCTCATTCTATTTCATTCTTATGTTTTTACTGGAGTTAGCACAGTCATTTATTTAATAGCAACTACCTCTTTAAATTCCATGTGCTAGAAAATATGAAGAACATGAGGTTTTAGGAAGCTGTAAAATCAGGACACTTCCACTGGAGAAAACTTTTATCCTCACTGTAGGAGTAAGATGCCCTTTTTTAATGTGCCCACAAGGCTTAGTTCAAGTGGCAAAGGTCGAAGGACTTGTGACTTAGCCCTTAGGTCACAGGCTCAATCCCTCTGTCATGTGTACTAAGCCTGGTATAAGTGGAAAAGGGTAGAGGGCATGCTCATTATCCCAGTTTCGAAGGCTGTAATTGGTCCTAATGTTGGCTGCAGACGAATTTCTCTCTCATAAAAAACTGCTATTTCTTAATGCCTGGGCAAATTGATCAATATCTTGTTTGTTTTTCAATTTTTCTATATTTGGGTTGAAGCAAGGGACTTATTCATCCTCCTCAGTCTTAGACTAGATTCTTCTTCTTCCTTTTGTCCTTGTCAAAAAAAATCAAAAATAAATGAGTACCTTTTTTATTGTTTTATGCCGGATAAGTTGGTGAACCCAAAAATGCCAGCCATCACTGAGGACTGAAATCCACTTTAGCACCTAATGTTATTCGGCTAAGCATTGAAGAGTAAGAAGCTGTAATTAGCAATTACTTGATTCAAAACTGTTTTCTTTCAATGCTCCTAGTCCGCATGAAATTCTACCAAGATCATGCTCCTCAAGCACATGCTTACATTTTAGGAGTAAGATAGGAAGGAGAAACAGTGTTTGGTTGTGTTGTACTGTTTGTGACGTTCAATTTAAGTCAAAAGTTAAAAAATGCTTATGGGAAAAAAAGAACTGCAGTTTACCAAAAGTTTGATTTTGGAAGTTGTTTAAGCATAATAATTACAAATGTTTTCTTGTTATAAACAAAAACAAGTAGATTGAATCCAGACAAAGTCTTTGTTATTCGTTTTAGAATTACTCTTTTTCTTCATATTTTTCCCGTCGCACCAATCCTCTAGGTTCGATAGCGCAATCTTCCTTCCTTTACTGTTTCTGGCTTTAATATTTTGCATCTCCACTCAAAAATCATATCTTCACTGTTCATTCCAACACTCGTCCCTCACAACAAACTTGGAGATTTTAGGCTAATCTGGTGCGTTCCAACGTAGGAGAAGCTTAAATCATCTTTATCAAAAGGAAAAGCTGAAATCATTTTTTTTCTACATATGGAAATAAGATGCATTTGTCTAATAGAATTAGTCAAAATTACAGTAAGGATCAGGCTGGTTGCAGTAGTTCTAATTTTCTTTCTAAAGGATGTTTCCCCCCTTTCATTCCCTTATTTTGTTGCATTGATTTTTTTGTGTTGTTCTTTAGTTCATCAGGAGTGGGAGGTTCATCACGTGAACCTCGATTAGTAGTTCCCTTCCGCAATTTTGAGGAGGAAATGAAGCGTCCTGGAGTTTGGGAGGGAGAGAAACGTTCTATTTCTACAGCAGATGCTGCTCAAGACAATCTTGCTTCTTTGTATCGTCCTCCTTTTGCCTTGATGTACCATGGGCCTTTTGAGAAGGTAAATGGACCTTCTTATCGGAAAGATTTGTTGCTCAGTGTCCTGGTTCACTAAGTGCTTTATTTGTTTTCTGTGGTGATTCTCCTCGCTCTTGTTGGTCTTGCGAGGATTTTTCTTGATTTATACTTTTAAACTTTATGCACTCTGTGTTCTGGCTACTAGTGAGTAGAGAGGTTGCAAACTTATATGTTAGCCAAAGAACCTTGTTATTTTGTGGCATTTCAAAAGTCAAAACTAAGTAACAAAAAGTTATTCCCTTCACTACTTATGATGATGTTTGGTTACTTGTGTTCCTTTGATTAAGTAGAGGGTTAACAAAGTAAATTGGAATTTTTTTGGATTTGGTTTTTCGTAGATGTTAGACGTAAACTTTTCTTCTTATTATTATATTTGCTTCTACCACTGCTTATTTGCTTTTGTCTTATCCTAGTAGCCATATTCTTTTACTAGTAATATCATGGGTCAATGGGTGCCTTTCTTTTATTCTTTTTTTGATTGGTTAAAGAGTGTTTGCATAAATAACGAAACACACAAACCAAACATTACATTATCTACAAAAAAAAAAAAAAACAGAACCCATATACTATAGATAATAATGTAGGAAGTCTTACAAAAACAATTGTCTGTCCACAAACAGCAGCCTACTATCTGTATGAATGGGGATATTTTGAAGCTTCAGAAATAGAGAAAGTAGGATACTGCTCGGATCTATGAATGGCACAATTTTTTCCTTTTAAAAGGACAAGTGAGTTGAACAGCAATCACTATTATTGTTCTGGAGGCCTAGTACTAGTTTAGTGTATTGAATTGGTTAAGCAAATTCTTGTGGTCTATGGTTGCTTGTCACTTTTTAATCCAGTTACTTATATCGTACTTCATTGTGATGCTTTTACTAAAGGGAGTATATTACCTATGTTGCTGTGTTCCTTGGTGGATACTGTTTCCCTGAATAACCTGTAACTGCAGGCGAAAGATGCTGCTAGAGCGCAGAACAAATGGCTCTTGGTGAATATGCAATCCACGCGAGAATTCAGCTCACATATGGTATGTCTCTTGACATCTCCCCCTTTAACTAAAAATATTGGGAACATAGAAGCTTGCACAATATGTCTTTTCCAGTTACCTTGATATGTTCTTTGACTCACTTTTGGTTTGTGTAACCTTCTTTTGAAGCTTAACCGAGACACTTGGGCTAATGAGGCTGTTGCTCAGACTATCAAAAGCAACTTCATCTTCTGGCAGGTTGGTGCTACTTTTTTTTTCTTTTAAACTAGTTCTATAGTCAGAGTTGCGTGCAGTTTTACCTGTGTGTCTCAACTTTTCTTTGTTTACATTAATAAAGGACTTGTTTCATTGGCTCTTTACCAGTTATGCTTTTCTACACATGACGCTGACCTTTTGACAATGTTGCCATTATGTGTAACTAGTACATTTGCTACATATATCCTCCAGGTGTCACTAAAGTTGTTAGAATTACTTGTGCTGAAATCTGGTAGAAATTTGGCTCTGTATGTTGTCATTTAGACGACATGAAATGAATCTTCTGGTCTTGAAAGAAAGAAAAAGAGAAGAGACTTAATGTGCTACTTTTACTCATGTAATGCCAATGTGACTGACCTAAGCGCCAGGTTTTGTCTGTCCATGCTAAGTTTGAAATACACGAGCTTGGACAGGGAAAGAAAGCAGTAAAATTTGGTTCTGCACTCACTCAAAGGAACACATGGCATGCAGTCCTTTCACTTCTGAAGGTGCCTGGATAAATGGTTGGAATTAGATGAGGACACAATCCCAAATACATCTGTGACCACTTTGATATCGTACCAGCTAGTAATAAGACCACCAATGGGTGTATAAGTTTGATCTTAGTCTGGTTTCCAAGTTAAGCATACATGGTAAGTTCTAAATGTCTGAGTTTTTGAGGCAACTTGGAAATAGTTATTAGTATGAGTAACTTTGTCTTAATAGACTAAATGGACCTATGAACTTTTCAATGAGAGGGCGAAGTTTCAATGAATATATCCATGCTGCACATCGGGCCGGTAGAATCTGTGTCACAATCTTGGATTCATACTTGAAAGAGCTGATGGGAGAACCAGAGTACTATGTGGAAAATGTAAAAATGATAGAAAGGATAAAGCAGGCTGTCTCCTTTGTTCTATTTGGGGTGATTTTGGGGAGGGGCTACTAAATTACTGTCATTTTACTGGATGTCCCCAAAGGGACTAAGTAGGCGTTCGGACATGCATTCCAATTTTTTTTTGGAATTTGGAATTTCACTAAAATTTCAATTGAAGATGAAGTTGTGTTTGGTTATAGCTTTTGCAACATATTTGGATGTCTTCTTTTTCAAAAGCATGAAACATGATTTATACCCACAACTTGTAAAATATATCAAAACCACCCCCAATTTGATTATCCTACTTAAAATAAACTATCAAAATGTTATTGTTCAACTGTTATTATATTTTGCTTTACTGCAATACATAGAAGATGCAAAATCAGTATCACATTTTCTAATTCTACTAATACACAGAGAAGGAATTTAAGCCAAAAACAAAAAACTAGCAACTTGCTGGGGTCATTTTATAAATTTTAAAAGTATAGGGTAAAATTTGTAAAACTAAAAACTAGCAAATTCTCATTTTCAATTGAAAAACTGGTGAGAACCAATTTTTCAAATTTGAAAGTGGATTTTCAAGTGAAATTGTAAAATTTGGTAAGAATGGGATAACCAAACATTGTTTTGAAAAAAAAGGAAAAATTTTGCCCATCTAAACAGGCTCTAAATCACTCTATCATTTTTTTGGCTGCATGATCCTGAAAGTAGTTGCTTGATGACTTCTGTATTTTCCTCCTTTTTTGGTTTGGGTCAAGAGTGGTTAAAAACTTTTAAAATGTCTTTTCTCTTACACTCACTGTTCGTTTTGCTTGTTTACATGCAGGTGTATGATGATACTGAGGAGGGCAGCAAAGTTTGCACTTACTACAAGTTAGATTCTATGCCTGTCGTATTGGTACTTGATCCTATAACAGGTCAGAAGATGCGTTCTTGGCGTGGAATGGTTCAGCCAGAAACTTTGCTAGAGGTTTGTTGTTGTTCCTTTACCTTGTTATGTTCGCCTACATAACTTGTAGGACTTGAGTAACTTTTTGTGTTTACATCTATTACAACTGAAGGGAACTGATATATAGTGTGCTGATGCAGGATCTCATATCTTTCATGGATGCTAGCCCCTCAGAACATCATGTTAATCTTTCTCATAAACGACCGAGAGAGACTCCTCAGGCACCACCTCGTCAACCTCAACCTCAGAGTAAGTTTAATGTTTTTAATGCTGTTACCTCAGAGTAAGTTCAATGTTTTTATTGCTGTTTAGTCTCTTTTCTGTTTGACACTACCTGGGGAGAGGGGGTATACTAAGAAAAAAAGGTTTCGGTGCTTTTGCAAGAGCTATATATCATAGAGGCCAAATGAAACTTTTCAGTGAGGTGACACTCCAGATTCATAATGTGGCCTCAAAAAACAGATCACAGCAGTTTAAGAAAGTCTCTATCTCTTTCATCTTGATTTAAAACTTATCGTGCAATGAGTTGCGTCTGTGGTCCGCCTTAGCCAAACACGTCTCCTTCTTGACCAGCTACAATATTGAGCATGTCTCACCGCCACCTCCACCCAATGAAAAGTAGAAAAGAAAATAGAAAACATATGAGTCAGATGCCCTACCAAATGCACAGATTGAACCTTATTTGTAAGGCTTCTTTATGTGCCAGATGAAATTGGAGAAGAGGATGAAGAACTACAACGAGCATTGGCAGCCTCTATGGAAGGCATAGAAGATCCTGGCGCAGTTGCCTCCAAAGAAACTAATGAAGCCAATGATGATGGAGAAGAGAAGCACTTGATAAAGAAGCCTTCTTATCCTCCTTTACCTGAAGAACCCAAGGGTGCCAGGAACCTCCTCTGCAGAGTTGCAATTCGCTTTCCTGATGGTCGTAGGCTTCAAAGGAATTTCTTACGTACCGACTCAATTAAGGTAAAGCTTTATTTCTTTTTTCTGTTCTATAGAGCTGATGCCTCTCAAGCTTGACCTGTGGTTTATTCTGATTTAATCTTCCAGAATCCAGTCATGTAGGCTAACATGTCGACTTCTCCCCTTTGATATGAAAAATACTCTTGGCATATAGAGATATAAATTCTGCTTAAATAATACTGCATAAGATACTTAGATTAGAAGTCAACTCTCCTTAGCTCACGTGGATACAGCTTAGTTAGAATTAGTATTATCTACATAATGCAAGAAAAGTGAACTTACCTGATAAAGGCACAACCTTCTTTTTCCCGTATGAATATTTGGAATCATTGCAATGCAGCTGGCTTATTGGTCTTTTCTCTTTTCAGCTGCTATGGTCCTTCTGTTCTACTCAGTTTGAGGAAGCCGAGACAAGGCCATTTCGATTCACACAAGCTATCCCAGGCGCATCAAAGTTTTTGGAGTACGATAACAACATAACCTTTGAGGAATCAGGTCTTGCCAATTCGATTATTTCATTCACTTGGGAGTGAACCGATGGATTTACATAATGAAGCATATCTGACATTTTATTTATGACTACTGGGCAAGGATGTCGATCAAAGATCCTACTGGTGGAATACTCTCTGCCTTTTCTACTTATCAAAAAGAAGGAAAAAAATACTTTCTGCCTTATCTTATACTAGTATCTTGGCTTTGGAAGTTGTATAAGATGCTATCGAAGTCTGTACATTTTGCTAAACATGTACATAATTATGATGAGTTCTTGTTGTCTAGTATGTGAGTTTTATCATTCCAACCTTGTTATACTATTGGTAGTTCCATTTTTATTTTTTTTATTTTTACTTTGGACTAAATATTGCTTTTCATTCTCCTTGGGTGAGAGAACCTGGAGTGATAGATGTTTAAGACGAGTGCCTATTGCTCTGAGTGAGGGCAACTGACTCTTTAGTGCCCGTATCTTTTTCGTTACCTTTATATAGCTTAAATTTTTTATTTTATTGATGTCAGGGAGGGAGGAAGTGCACCAGACGCGAGCTAAATAATTATAAGCATCTGCACGTTTGCTGCAATTTGATTCTCCTCATTTCACTTTCTTCCTATTAAACGGAAAAGTGGGAAAACTTGACTTTCTTCAAATTTATTCTCTGGTTTAGTTTCAGGATCTTATTTCCTTATTCCTTTTTGGAATTTCGTGGTTGGCTTTGTTTTTTTCTTCTTTCTTTCTTTTTGGGTATATTCATCTTGCATTAGGAATTCACTTGTTTGACTAACCCAGATTTGTGCTACTCAGAATCCATTTAATGGAGAAACGATCCGTATCGAGTTCCATTATCAGGGATTGAATTAGAAACCATTGGTTAAGTTGGGGGATCCTATGATGGTATTGTCTCATTTTTATAAGAAAAACCCTTTCTTATGGAAAAGAAATTATTGAAAAAGAAGTGTTTCTTCCCTACTCAATCGTTGAAGTTAATATCACGAATATTAGTGGGCGTTTGGACGTAAGAATTGTAAAATTCCGAAAAAAGTTAAAAAAAAATTCAAGTGAAAATTGTATTTAAAAATTAGAGTTAGTGTTTGGACATGAATATAATTTTAATTTCTTTTTTGAATTTTTGTAAGTGATCTGAGTAAAAAATTTGAAAAATAACTTTTTGTTTCAAGTTTTCAAAAATTCCAAAATTCATTTTCAAGTAAAAAATGAAAATTTTATGGCCAAACACTGATTTCATAAAAAGGTGAAAAACTTTTCATGGCCAAAGGGGCTCTTAGTCTGATAATCCAAATTCATCAAAGATGTTAGACGACATTGTTATGCACTAATTGAAGAGTAATCAATTTATAAAAAATAATAATTCCAGACTAACCAGTCTCTTTCATGTTGAATATTTTAAGATTGCCCAACTCACAGAAGCTAGAACACGAGCTCAAATTTGTCCCGGAGCTGGCGACATAAAGATCAATATGGCAGGAAAATTAGCATGATATTTCTCATTCAGCTGAAAGATGGGAGTTTATTGAGTGCAACATGATTGAGTTAAAAGATATTTTGAAGCTTTACATGCCTTGTAAAGAGCGAAAAAGAACACTTAGTAGCATATGAAAGTAACAACACGGATGAATTTGGTAGGAAAGGTTTAGAATTTGTTGACAGCTAAAGAAACATCCATATAACAATTACTATCTCATTTCAGCAAGGTAAGAGAGGAGTCTTAGTATCATATCATCATATATCCCACCTCTTCTTCACACGGAACATCAAAGATGAAGATGTAATGTCATCTTGAGGTACTTGAAGCATAAATTGAACTTTCATCTTCATCGGAGCTGTCTTCGCTTTTCCAGCTTCCTCGCCAGCCTAACAAAAAGTGTGGCAGGAGTAGATGCTATTATTATGTAAAATAACTTTGTAATTTTTTTTTTTTTTTTTGACAAGCAGGAAAAGCATTTAGCACAACACACGATTTCCCATATGAATCCATCTATCTTTTTCTGTATGCAATCATAAGATTAATAGACATCTTTAAACCATGAGAATTAGGGCCACAACATCGTCAAAATCACTTTCTGTTTTCTTTTCCTTACTTCCTGTCATCAGGGTCCAGTTTTTTATCAACGTAAATCAATAGGAAATGTTCAATCACCAAGATTGGGTGCTCATAATCCTACTAGACGATTGGCTATGCTAGCAAACCATCCTACCAGAAAAATCCTTAAAGCCGTCAACCTTGCTAGTTGAAAAGCAGAATCATCGCAATAGACTTATTGGTGGAAAAGAAAAGGCCTTTGTTCCAATTGAAATTTTCAAGCTAAAAGGGAAGGGGCATAATGAGTTGCGAACTGATATGATATACAGGTGTACACCCCCCCATCTGAAAGAGGTGGATTGCATAGAGAGAAAGAGACCTTCCTTTTGATTGTTTCTACCTTTAGTTAAATCATCCTCTAGATCATTAAGAAAAATACTTATTTGAAAAGGCAAGTAGTAGTTACTTGAATTGAAAAGGCCTACGAATCTTTAAAAAAGAACTAATGGAAGAAACGAAAAAACAAGTCAAATTAAAGAAGCATAACAATTAAAGCTTAAAAGCAGTTTGTTCCTATTTGCTATGAAAGGACTGAAGCACCAAAAAAACTTACCCATAGAGATGCCCAACCAAGTCGCACTTCTGAATCATAACCAGCTTTGAACTTGAAGTCTTTTCCAATATTGTGTTTATAAACTGTGCTCCAGTAGTTCGTGTCTAAATTATACCAGTAGCTGAACCCCAGGACAAAGGATATCAATAGAGGAGCACCCACTTAATGACAAAAAATGGCTGAAAATCTTGTAGTTAAAAGTAACAACATTAATAATAATAAATACAAATAAATATTGCATCTCTGCGAGTTTCATAATACAGCCGCTACTATATTCAAGGATATGAATTTGTAATCATGAAAAGTACTTTTAATCATGGACTAATATTTTCTACATTAACAAAAAATGTATTATTATTGTTTCCAGATGAAGCTCTATAGTTCAGGCCCTATATTTAGGAAATGACAGATTCAGTATACAAAATTCCTGCAGCATTATATCACTGTATGATGTATAATCAAACAGTGACATCTAATATCTTATGACATGTTTTCTAACTTCAAGCAGCTCACTCGATTGAATCTAGATATTTTCTCATATGATATGCTTTTGCATAAGAAAATCATAAAATTAAACTGCAGTAACATTATGTTAAAAGGAGGTTAAATGAAGATAGAGACTTCACCTCAACTTGTCCGAAGGACCAAATCGACGCTTGAAGGCAAATGACATTGCATTTGAAGGCAAGGAAATGCTGGGAATAAATGCCATTTGCTCATCCTGCAACACAAGCATGGTCAACTCCAAAGAGAGATTCTAAATTTCAACAGAAAAATTCCTAGCCATGTAAATTATGGGATCAGATGCTGCAAGTTCGAAAATAATTTTTTGGTTTTCATTTCAAAAGTAATTTTTTGGTGTGAGTTTTAGATATACAGACACATGAAATCACAGGAAGACCTAATTGAATTGAAATGAATGTGCGGATCCTATTCAAAGAGAACGGAATGGAAAAAATTTCAGAAAATACATAAATGAAGCAATTGTGGATCAATAATTCCACAATACCATGCACACGAGCACATTTTTCAAGTTCACGCTCCACATAAGATCCACAAGATGATGTGATTCACAGCATAAGTTTCAGCAGCAAATATTGTTATTTCAGACATTATCAGTATCTACCACAGGTTATCAATTTGAGAAGGAAAAACAGATAAGTGGCAATGAGAATTCAAAAGATTGCTTTGCCACTCTAGGCATCTAGTATAATTCTCTTTTCACCCTATTATCTATTTCATTTTTTTCTTTTTCTCTCTATTAAACCCATGTGTTACTCAATACAAAAAGGGCTATCACATTATGAAATAAATCCTTCACAAGCACTAGAACATAAGACAAATTTAGCGTTGTCACACAATGTTTCACTGAACTTGCTTCGCTTCACATGCTCAGCCTAATAAATATGCTTCACGTGCTCTCCCTTCAAGAGCAATAGGCCACCTTGTATGTATCTACAAGAGAGAGAGAGAGAGAGAGAGAGACCACACGCATTTCATGGGGTGTATAGTCAAATGCCAAATGATATAAAACAGAGACCAGCCACTTAACAGCGAAGAAAGAACTCAAGAAAAGAATAAAGGACTAAACATCTGCAATCCTGTAAAACTTGGGTCAAAACATAATGAACAGTTAGTGAAAAGAAACTACCTTATAGCAGTATCTCAGATCCAAAGTTTCATCGTTGTATTTTGCAGTACAAATTCCATTCAAGATATTGCCTTTGAGGATTCCATTCACTGACAGTATTCTCTTTGCTTGCTCCTCCTCCTCCTCCTCTTCTTTCTCCTGTAGTGAAATTTCACCCAGAGGAAATTTGACGGTTGCTCTTGGCTGCAGCAGGATGATTAAAGAATGAATAAGGGAAAAAAGTATATGCTGTTTAACAAAGTACAGATAGATAGAGCCACCCTCAGATGCAACAATAATTGTCAGACACAAGATACTAATTGCATTCCGAAAATTTAAGCTTTCTTCTCACTGCCCCAGCAGGAAGGTAAGATTTATTTGTATAGCACGAGAATTTACATTCCTATATCTACCTGTGAATGAGGTGTCGATCCATATGTTCGGACACATGCTTAATAAGTATGATAAAGAAGCAGCAAGTAATGTATGTTCATTATTACATTCCCTATAATCTTCTTAAAGGTAACCAGTGTTGTCAAAGTGCACGCTTAAGCCCTGAAGCTCAGAAAAGCTCGAGGAGGGCGCTTCGCCTCGCTTTAGTTGCGCTTTAGTGTAAGGCTGCCCTCATTGCCCATGAGTTCTCTCTTGAATCAAGTGGCACTAAACAACAACTATAATCAGAAATAAGTGTATTAGCTGCTAAAGGAAACATTATAAATGAATTTGTTGCATTGTCTTGAAACACATACAAATTTTTTATTTATTTCCTTCATTGCGCCTTTTTTAACTAAAGCCCACACTTTAAGTGCGCTTTGCGCCTCAAGCCCAAATAGTCCTAGAGCGCTTTTTAGAGCTTTTCGCCTTTGACAACACTGAGGTAAACCAGGAACCATATTCAATAATATAAAGCCAGTGTGTTGATAATATCTTAAACAGCACTTTTCTCAAAGATAACCACGAAACCAATAAAATATTATACATATAGATTCAGTCTTACCATGCCAATTGATGGATAAGCAGATGACAACTCAAACTTGTATGCTGGACCCGCCAGATCAGCAACCATTGCCAGCTCTCCTTGTTGTGACTATTCGTATGACCAAAAGAAGTTAAGAGTGGTATAGTGCACATACAGCATGTAAACAGAAACAATGATATTAAATCCTGGAGTAGATAGGAATATGGCGAACGAAGCATCATCATTAAGTACTCAAAGAGTCCACATGAATTTCTAGAAAACTAGAGTTTGATTATAATCCTGCAATATTCGTGTACAATAACTTGCTCATAACTTCAGTACGAGTTTCATAAGCTTCACAACAGGATCCCACATAAAAGAGAGCACAGAAAGCATGTGCATCTCTATAAGTGCCAAGTTACTTTATTTAAGAGAAAACATCACACCAGATCAGATTTTAAATATTTGAATGCATCTAAATTCCTGAAAGTTATGAAAGTCATGGAGAAAAATATTATTAGTGGAATGATGTCAAACATTTTGGAACATCCTAAAATTGAAGAATGACATAAAACAAAGGAAGTATTAGGTTTTCAATGGAGAAGTGGGATACTTTCTCCATTCTCCATCCATTAAGTTATTTTTCAAAGTCACTTCCCTAAATAATTTTCCGAAGGGGAGCCTTTGGCGTAACTAGTAAAGTTGTTGCCATGTGACTAGGAGGTCACAGGTTCGAGCCGTGAAAACAACCTTAGAAATGTAGGGTAAGGCTGCGTACAATAGATCCTTGTTCGGCCTTTCCCCGGACCCCGCGCATAGCGGGAGCTTCAAGGGCGTACGCAGGACCTTTTGTAAGCGGTGTCGAAATTTAAAGTGATGAAAAAATTACTACAATAAATATGGGATATAAGAAATAGAGATGAGCAACACCACCAAATCCTGTCACTTAGAAATTACAAGTTATAGAGGATGAGAACTTTTTCGTTGTTACAGTTCACAGAAGAGGACACAATTCTATTTTTTTTTTAAACAAAAGAGGCTTTAAAGAAAGAAAATGTGAAGAAAAAAATGCAAATGAAACGCATACGTAATATTCAAACCGCAGACCTCGACGTTGCAAGAGAGGCGCTTGACCATCAGACCAGACACTATCTTTTGTTCAAGAGTGTCATACGATTTATATCTATACCTTTTGCACAATATTTGTGTGTAATAACTAAAGTTTTCCGGGGAAGCGGTAGCTTAGTGCACCAGGCTGCCCTTTTCAGTACTTATATCATTGTTCCTTGTGTTAAATGGATAACAAAATAACAATGAGTTGCAGAAAAAAATAAGATAATCAATAAGACACAGTTCAAAGCTTGTGTCAGCTAGGAAATAGGAATAGGTGAGACAATGCAGAACGGTGCCAACAGGTCCTATGGTAGAGTAAGCGGGGGATTTTGGGCAAGTCTCCCGCTTCACAGTCAAACACAAACCTAGAAGAAACAGAGTATAACTTTCTCTATCCAATTTTATACGATACTATTACAAGGAGTCAAATAATGTTTCTTTTACTACTCTTCTTTGAAATATTTCCTAAATAATTTAATTATAAAAAATTATGACTTAAATTACTTTTTAGGTAAGTTTCAAATATGTAATTAGAAAAATATAAAGAAATTGATATAGAACTAACCCCAAATTGGAACCGTTGAATTGTATCTTAAATTTCAAAAATATTGAGAATCGCCTATCCAAATTCACAAGGAAACAAGGGACTAGGGAGTTTGACCTTTGAATATAGATGATGAAATCTACATAGATGAATATATACATACATACACACACTCACTACATACACACACTGCCGATACCCCAACCCTGTCATTTGTTTTAAAATAGAGAGAGAATAAGAATTAGCCAAATAAAGGTTAAACTGCATAGAATATAAATCTTCAACTTAAAATCACTTTTTGGCTTGTTTTGGTGTTTAAAAAAAATTAAAAGTGCTTTTGAGCCAAGTGCTTTTAAACCAAAAAAAAAAAAAACTCAAAAGAAGCCAAAAGCCCTAAGTTCCCCCAAGTTCGCCTACCCCAGCTTATGGTTTTTTCTTTAGAAGCACTGGGATTTGACCAAAGTAATCTACAATATTGTCTGTTACATTTTTTATAAGCCCCAAACTACCCTTCCTCACTCTCTCGTTGCCAGTACCTCTCAACCATAGCTTCATCATCAGTTTTCTGAAACTTCTCTCAATATTCAAAATCCAAAGCAAAAGAAAAATAAAATAGGCTAGGAAATAGGTACTGTAGCAGTGTTGTTTTCACAAGTGCAATTCAAGTTTTATGTACTTCTCTTTGCAAAACGGAGTACTGTTTCTTTACGATGGAAATCGAAAATTCTTTTTAATTTTTAATCGAGTCCCATTTACAAGGTGCAGTCAAGTCCCATCGAATCAAGCTTTTTCATAAATGTAGCATTTATGAGATTCTTTGATTTTGAACAATAATTTACATTGTAGTTTCTTTTTATGATTAAACATCGCTTTATTTACTCTTTGGGTAGTTTTTATATGGATTATTTACACTATCTAGGTATGTAATTTATTTACAAATTTTACTCAAATCATTAATTAGAATTTGTCTTTTAATTATATAATTTATATTTATTAAAGTAATCTTACCTAATAAATTTATAACTTAAAGTGAATTGATACACAAGTTAATTAAAATTGAAATGTAATGCACCAATAAGCTTACCTTTAGTTCTAACAGCTTTAAGGGCCATTTCAGTCAAAAGGAAGAAAAAGTGTTTATCGAATATATCTATGGCTTATTTTGAGTTTCAACACTTTTATCCGACCACGTAGCTGCTCATTCAAAAATTCAGCTCCAGCACTTGATGCTTAAAGCTGCTTAAATTCAGTGTATCCAAACGGGCTCATATACACCCTAACAGTACCCACAACAAGTGTTTAGTAAAGTTCAAAGCATAAAGTGCAAACCATAATTTAAGGAGCATTGATACTATTTAAGATTGGGAAGTCGAGCAATGTACTCTTTGATTACTTTTCCAAAATTTCCTAAATATTTTTAATTATAAAAAATCATGACTATGGTACCTTTTCAGCAATCTTACTTTTCAAAAATAATGAGAACCCATATCCCATTTTCACTGAAATTAGAAAATTTAACCCTCCTACCATACCCATCATTCTTTTTGGAACGAAGGAAGTATAAAACTTAACCAAATGAAGGTCAAATTGCATTGAATACAATTTGAGTTTAACTAATATCCCCCGACGCCCGACGGTGTAAAGCATATTTACACTATCAGGTCACTTATACCTGTTGTAGCATGTGACCTGCCATATTTTCAAGATTACAAATTCTCATATCAAAACATTTGATATGGAGGGTTATATGTAGACATCTTTCGGGTGACCTGATAGTGTAAAAACATAACTCAATACAAAATTCCATATCAAAATACAAGCACCCTTACTCAGAACTTACAACAAGTGTTACATAAAGCATATTACACTATCGGGTCATTTATACCTGTTGTAGAAGGTGACTTGCCCTATCTTTTGTAATTAAATTTTTTATTTTTTAATGGAGTGTTACCAGCAGATATCTTTTGGGTGACCTAATAGTGTAAGAATTATTTCCTTACACTATCGGTGTATATAAATTAAACTTAAAACAAAAATCCATATCAAAATGGATTTAAGTTCTATACACTGACGGTTTAAACACTGACATGACATTACAGGTTAGTTGTCATTTTTATCATATTACCAGTTAACGATTATCAAGAAATTACCTCTAATTACCTAATAAGTGACTTGATAGTGTAAACACCGTCAGTGCATACTCTTTACATTGCATAGAACTTAAAATCTATCAGAATACAAACACAATTACTTAGTACTCACAACGAGAAGTTACATAAAGCTGTAAATAAAGTTCACACCTTTACATCATGAGCAGCTTTAAACTGCATACCAGGAGCTACACCAAACGAAGCGTTAACAAGAGCATTCTTCTCTTCAATGTCATACAGAAGTGAGAAATACTTCGTAGATAACGCCAATTGCGGGTCCGATATTTCTCCCTTACCGTTATTTTGAAACGATAACTTCAATTTCGCAAAACTATCAAGCACTTTGCATGAAATCCTGTTGAAGAATACAGAGCTGTCGCTGTCAAATTCAGTCGTTACTCTTATCTTTGGCCGTTGCCGGAGCCATATCGGTCTGCTGCCGGCAGTCGACGGCGGTGATTCCGGTGGAGTTGAGGGCGGTGCTGATACAATTAAGGAGTTAGGGTTTGGTGGAGACTTCAATTCCAATTCCGATTCTGCCATTAGAAAATGAGATTTTGTGTATAAATTTTTTGTAAATTTATAGTAGTGTGGTTATATATATTATAGAAATCCTTTTGTATGGGAAAGGCGGGGGGGGGGGGGG
>ML247132.1:6555-58738 GCA_005239495.1 Nicotiana undulata
GAACTCTATACCCGAGGACTCGCAACTAGTCAAAAGGTGTGAAATTAGATCAATGCATGCACAATGTGAGAAATTATCCTTGTTCAATAAAATCGCTATTCTTGACAAATTCCCAATTTCCAACCCCGATCTCTCATGATCGAATTCCGAAAATTCTCGAAGGGATCACTTACCCATAGCCTAAGGATCACTAAGGTGTGATTTATACTTGAATTCATGGCCTAAAATGGAAAGTTAAAAAATCCTCAAGAACCCTAAAATTTCTACCTAATTCTATGATTTTTAGATGATTTAGTAGTGAATTTAACTAGGAATTAATGTTAAAGCTAGAAGATTATGGGGTTTAACTTACCTCTTACAATGGGTGGTCGAGGGAGGTGATGCCCAAACTTGGATGCTCTCTAATGGAAGTTGATGGTGGGTAAAAATAAAGGAAACCCGTAATTTGGAAAATTAAAAGGGGCTGGCAACAGTGATTTCCGCTCCTGCGACCTTGGGACCGCAGGTGCGGTCCCACACCTGCGAGAAAATCACCGCCCCTGCAGAAAAGGGCCTGGGACCTTGGCATCGCGCCTGCGGAGAAGGAGTCCGTGCTAGCGGTCCCGCTTCTGCAGAAGAAGGGCCACGCCTGCGATGGGGGGTCGCACCTGCGAAGGCTGGACCGCAGGTGCGCACTCGCACCTGCGACTGGGACCGCAGGTGCGGTCACACCAGAAGTAGCCACACCAGCAGTGGATTTTGCTGGTTTTTGGCCCCGTGCGGGGTCTGGGAAGCACCTGGGCCCACCCGAGCCCCCGTCCAAATATACCAACAAGTCTGTATCCATGATAGGGACTCGCTCGAACTCCCGGAACATGGAAAACAACAACGAAACTCAAAATTCAACCCCAAAACCAAATTGAATCCATACTAAGAACTTGAAATTCTAGAATTCACTTCAATGCGCCGAACCGGCCTAAACTACTCGGAATGACTTCAAATTTTGCAGACTATTTATAAATGACATGACGGAACTATTCCCGGTCTCAGAATTTCATTCGGACCTCGGGAACATAAAATCACCTTTCAAGCCAAATTTCAAATCCTTTAAAAACCTCAAAACTTCATTAACTCCATTTCATCATTTTGATCCGAAACCAATCAAATCAAGTCTGTTTCTAACCAAATTTTGCAGATAACTTATATAGCAGATATTGAACTTGTTCCAAACGCCGAAATTATAATACGGGCCCGGTAGCACAGGTTTCACATCAAGGTTCATTTTCATAAGCCTTTAATATTTTTATAAAACAATTTTCTTTTAAAATTCATGTCTCGGACATGGGTCCTCGGAATTCGATTCCGGGCATATACCCAAGTCCCATATTTTCCTGCGGACCTTCCGAAACTGTCGAATCACAGATCCGGGTCCGTTTACCAAAAATGTTGACCAAAGTCAACTTTATTCAATTAATTTATCAAAAATTTAACTCTCAATCAAGTTTTCACATAAAGACTTCCCGGCTACGTGCCCGCACTGCGCACGCACATCGACATGAGATTAATGGAGGCTTTCGGGGCCTCGGAACACAGTCAAAATTAGATGCACATAAGATGACCCCTTTTTGGGTCATCACAAATATGGACCCTATTTACAGACGTCTCTTCTAATGTAAAAGGAGATGGCTTGGGAATTGTTTTAATATCACCTAAGGGTGAAAAGATACGACAAGCTATTAAATGTTATCCCATAACTAACAATGAAGCAGAGTACGAAGCTGTCATTGCAGTTCTTAAATTTGCACGAGAACTCTCAATCAAGTAGATCGTGATCAAAAGTGACTCTCAACTAGTAGTGAACCAGATGCAGGGGACTTACACCGCTAGAGAGGCCCGAATGCAACAATATCTGGAAAAAGGCACGATACCTAGTAAGACAATTTCAATCATGGAAGGTTATGCAAATACCCAGGGAGGAAAATGCAGAAGCGGATGCATTAGCTAACCTCGCAGCAGTTGCAGAAGTGAAGAATAAAGACAATGCAATTGTCATACACCTATTTCACTAAGTAATAGACTAGGACAAATATGAGGTAACATTTAACAATTTAACCTGGAATTGGAGAAATGAAATTTTAATTTTTTTGCAGAATGGTACGTTACCCGAAGATAAAAAGGCAGCTCAAGAACTTCGCCGAAAAGCTGCACGGTACTGCCTTATTCGTGATACTTTATACCGCAAAATGTTTGGAGGTCCCTTAGCAAAGTGCTTCGGACCCAATCAAACGAAGTTCCTAATGAAGTAAGTACACGAAGGACACTGCGGAAACCATGCAAGAGCAAGATCCTTAGTCAAAACCCGAATCAGAGCAGGGTACTATTGGCCCAAATGGAAGAAGAGACTGAGAATTTCATAGCTAAATGCGAAAAATGCCAACGGTATGCTAACAACATTCATCGACAAACAGAGTTACTTCACCCAGTGATATCACAATGGCCATTCATGAAATGGGGCATTTCCATAGTAGGACCCCTTCACCCAGCTAAAGGAAAGTTACAATTCTTACTCGTATTAACTAATTATTTCACAAAGTGGGTGGAGGCAGACGCTTTTAAACAGGTGCGAGAAAAAGAAGTGAAAAGATTCATATGGCGACACATAATATGTCGCTTTGGAATACCGAAGGAAATCATATGCGACAATGGCCCGCAATTCATAGGCTCACAAATCACAGAATTCTTCGAAAGTTGGCAAATCAAACGAATCACTTCATCACCATATCACCCCGTGGCTAATGGGCAAGCCAAATCAACACACAAAGTCATCGTCAACAACCTAAAGAAACGGTTGGAAAAATACAAGGGAAACTGGTCTGATGAGCTACTAGCAGTATTATGGGCTTACAAAACTACTGCAAAAACAGCTACGAGAGAGACTCCATTCGCACTTGTTTACGGTTCAGAAGCTTTGATACCAGTGGAAATTGGTGAACCAAGCACAAGATTCACAATACCAACGGAAGAAACAAATAACGACGAATTGAGGACAAATCTGTATTTGCTCGAGCAAAGAGGAGAAGCTGCAAATACGTATGGCAGCCCAAAAACAAATTGTAGAGCGATATTACAACAGGAAAGCTCACCTTATATATTTCAAAATTGGGGACTTCGTTCTCAAAAAAGTCTTCCAATCAACGAAGGAATATGGTGTAGGAAAGATAAATCCAAATTGGGAAGGACCTCATAAAGTCCGTGGCATCGCTGGAAAAAACGCTTATTAGCTAGAGGCTATGAACGACCGAATCTTGCCAACCAGTTGGAATGCTGTTCATTTGAAGAATTACTAATTCTGAGTAAAAGGAATACCCTCGTTCAGGTATCATTACGTTGGATTTTACTTTTGTACAATTAAAATTATACTAACAATTTTAGATGATAGGCGAAAAGCTAA
The DNA here is from genome assembly GCA_005239495.1 of Nicotiana undulata. NCBI lineage: Eukaryota > Viridiplantae > Streptophyta > Magnoliopsida > Solanales > Solanaceae > Nicotiana > Nicotiana undulata. The sequence goes on from ML247132.1 coordinate 9,986, forward strand.
CCCATCACCAGATGATGATATTATACTTGCACAGACACGAGGAAGTAACTGAATTCCTGATCTAGGGTTACAACTTTCTGATGGACGTTTTTAAGGGTTAAGAAGTCATCATCTAAAACTATATACCTTCGAGTCTCGTTTGTTTTTCCTTTTCAGAAAAAAGGACCACAAGGAAGGAATAGTTAATTGCTCGAGAATCATTCTTCAAAGCTCAAACACTTGGGGGACTATACAGTATGGAAGGCAAAGAAAAAGCAAAGAAGACTATCAAAAAGTCAAAGTTCAAGCCTGAAGATCCATCTTTCCAACAAGTCAAGCACTATGAGCAAAATCAAAGAGCCAAAGGCAAAAACACAAACCTTGTTCAAAACCTTCGAAAAACATATTCGTAAACGTAAACGAATGTTTCAAAAAACATATTCGTAATTGTAAACGAATGTTCAGGTTAAAGGCAGATTAGTTACGGGTTAAAATGCACATCTTTGTATTTACTCAAAAACTATTGTAAATGAAAACAATTATGGATGAAAGATCATTATCCTTGTAATAAATCATGAACTTGTTATAGATGAAAACAGTTACGGATGAAAAAGCATTACCTTTGTATTCATTTAAAAATTGTTATCAATAAAAACAGTTATGGGTAAAAATTCATACCCTTATATTTAAAAACTTATATAAACGAAAACAGTTATTCCCTTGTACTAATTCGAAAAAACTGTTGCAAAAGAAAAATAATTACGAGTACAAGTTCATATCAAATATGTTGAAAGAAAAACAGTTACAAAACAAGTTATAGACGATACATAAACACATGTGAAACGTTATGAATGTTCGAAACAATGTAAAAACTTTCTTCAAAACATTGTTAGAGAAATACATGTGAAATTCCTATCTCTCTTGTGTATATTTACACCATTATGAACTTGATACATCTTCTTCATTAAGTGTCAATCAAAAAAGGGTCGTCTTTTATAAACCGTGCCTATTACAAAAAGGTACGAACAATATAAGCATTTTAAAAAAAATGCAAAGTCAAAAACTCAGAGGTAAACCAAAAATCCTCAAAAAGAAAGCATGCAAAGACTTAAGAGTAAAGCAAAAACTCGAAGAAAAGCTAAAGTCATGCGAATATTGATATATAACGGCAAAATAAACTAAGTGTTAACTTAGTCAAAGCCGATTCAATTTATACATTGATTGCCCCTAAGTTGTCAGTTGGGGACTTACGAAGGATCCAACTTTACCCTCGATGGGACTGGGGGTAACTACCAATTGATACAAAAAAAAACCAAGTTCTTTAAACTTTTCAAGATGGGGGGTTGTCTTCACTAGCAGGAGGAGCTGCTTGAGATGGGGAGACATGAGCAGCAGGGACCTCAACCTCAGGTGAAGAGAGATTCTGAACTTGCTGAGACTTCTCAATCGTCTCTTTGGTTTTAGTAATTTCGGCCTTCAAGTCAAAACCCTTTTGGCCCATTTTTGTTAATGAGTTAAGACGGGCATTCAGATAAACCCCGCTAACATCGACGACTGCTTTGTCTTCAAGAGCTTCATAATCCTTCTCCCACTATTCAGCTTCAGCTCTTAACTCATCTCTTTCAGCCACAACAACATCGTGAGAGGCCTGTAAAGGAGTGAAGGATCTTTCCAGAAACTGGACCTTTTATGAAGAGTTACGGAGATCCTCCTGGGTTTTGGTGAGCAATTATACATGTTCACCAGAGTACACCTCCTTCTGGTACAATAAATCCTTCATGCTCCTAATCTTCTCTGTGGCGTGGGAAAGCTGCTCTGCAAATGATGACTCTCAGACACTTTTGTCCTTACCTGTATGGTTCGAAGATGCCTTCTCGACAGACAGTTCTGCTGCAACAACTTTAACATGCTTCTCCAAGGTACAATTTTTCTCCTCCATTGCCTTCATATCAAGTTGTACTCTCGTACTTCTTCTTCCAACTGATAGCCTCGGTTTGGAAATCCTTTGCTGTTTGCTCCATCTGAACGACCCTCTTCATTAACACTGTGCCTACAAGATTTATCTACATAAAATGATAAATTAGATATGGTAAGAACATATATAAGTACGTATGAAAAAAATGTTTTACCTTTAAGGACGAGTGCACAATCTCGTTCATCCAAGTCAGAGTATTGTGGCTTTCCAGCTTAGACTTTTCAGTCGGACCTATAAATGGCTTTAACCATACATCAGCCTAGCCCACTTTTTAAAGAGGTTGCCCGTTGCTGGGAATTCTATTATAACTTGCCTCATCTCCCCCCCTGCTGAAAGACCCTACTTCTACAGCAGAAGGCATGGACGCGGGCGGATAAAGGAGCCACGGGCGAAGTAGGCTGAGAAGCAGAAACAATCACGGGAATAGAAACATCAGCGGGAGAAGGAATAGCCATGGGAGCAGAAACAACAACGGGAGAAATTGATGGAAGTTCTTTGGGGAAGAGAAAACAGCAAGCGGGGCTTCATCAAAAATAGTACCAAAACCTTCACGGAACAGGAGATCAACGGATTCACGAACCGGAGAGGGAGTTGCATCCTCGGGGGAAAAAAATTCAGATTTAGGTACGGGAGGATCACCAATAGGTGCAGACTCGTCGTCAGAGACCACCCTCCTACTACGTGACATGTGGACCAGCGAACCCTCCTCTTCCTCTTCCTCCTCTAAGGTCCTAGACCCACTTGCTTTTCTTTTCGACGAGGAGGAACCAACAATGATCTCCTGGGCCTTTGCCAGGGACAACCTTGAAGCGGACACAGCCGCAACAGAAATACCACGAGCAGGACACCCTAACAAATTAAAGGGATTAGATAAAGCTCAAAAAGGGAAGAAGTAAAAAAAAACTTTAGTTACCGTGGGTCTTAACCTTCAATCCAAACCTCCTAGAGAGGTACTTCCATGAACGTTCTTCTAACGGAGCAATCAACAAGAGTTTTTCTACCCAATCACGGAAACCGGAGACATTCTCAATGGTTCCCATGGTTGCTACAAAGGAAAAAGAAACAGTCACGGAACTGATAATTTATCAAAAACAAAGGAAAGGAAAGTGAGCAAAACTGTACTCACGTGCAAGATTCCACTTTCTCAGGGAATGGGAGATTTTCTTCACCTACTAAACATGCAGTAGGGACAACAACATACCAGAAATACCACCCTCGGTCTTTGTCATCATCTGGAGTAACTAACACCCTTTTACACCTAGCCACGAGAGTAAACACTCCTTGGTGGAACACTATCGGAGAATAGAGGTGAATAAGATGATGAAAAGTGAAGGGTACGGAAGCTAAATTGGCCAAATACCTAAGGCACGCGACAACTCGTGAAACAAGAGGACCGACTTGTCCCAAACAAATTTTAAAGAATCGACAAAACTCAATGATAACAGGGTCGATGGGAGGCTTGTATCCTAATGTGAAAGGATAAGATAAACATAAGAATACCTAGTCTTATAAGAGGTTATGCTTTTGTTATCGTTAGGAACAATAACAGGAAAATTAGGCTTCCAAAAACAATCCCTACGTACAAAAGACACCAAGCCCTCTGTTCTCTGGGTAGGATAAAGTTCGTCACTGTCATGCGAAGACATTGAAGAAAGTTTTTCGCTCATGGCCTGATTATCCTTGGCAAAAGAAAACTCTGCAGGGATAATTTCATCGACCCTCGGTTCGCGAAGCGGTTCATTATGTCCTCTATTCTTTGATAAAGATCTAAAATCCCTAGCCCCTGAAGAAGACAAAGAAACAGAAGACCTAGAAGAAGACGGGGGAGTAACATGAGAAGAAGAAGCACCCCTGGCAAGGGTAGAACCTAAGCTCCAAAGCCTACCGCCTCTCTTACTTTGTGTTGGGGTAGAAGAGGGAGCCAATTAATCTACATTAATGACTTTCCTAGATTGCTGGTTTGAAGAAGATATATTTACGAAGAATGAAGAATTTACAAATAAAGAAAGAAGGTCGAAAGTTTTTCGTGAAAGTAAAGAAAGGAAAATGGGTATTTATGCTCAAAGGCAACCATAAAAAAATGAAATAAACAGTTATGTGAAAGTCATAATTGAAGTTGTCACTTCGTGAATGATGCAGTCGCAAAATGCCCTAAAAGACGCTGAGTAATTACAGAACCAACCCGGGAATGCTACGTGGCACGGGAATTAAATGGAAGTGACAAGCGATACAAACATTTAGTGATGGATGCAATGTTACGAGTGAAGTGGCGGCAAAATATTCCCGCCATAAATGAGTATCCACTTACCAAATATTAGTCGATAAATAAATGGTAAGTGGGGGTACTATCTGTATTGGTAAAAATGAGCTTCACACGTGTAACAATTATGATGACTCAGCAATCTATGTGGAGAAATGAAATCATGACAACTGGACAGGACTTTATGAAGAGGTACGAGATAAAGAGCAACAGAACAACATACCCACGGGGTAATAAGATACGGGAATCTCCATCTAATCGAGAAGATGAAGAGACACGGTCAAAATGAATCAAGGTAAGATACAGGGCAGATTCAGGATCTTCAATTAATGAGCCAAAACGTTACACAATCGTCACGCAACAGTTACGATTAATCATTGTAATGTTACATTAATGCCATTATTAGTCATTAATGCTCAATCACTGAAAAGAATAGACGTTATATTAAGATATTCCCTATAAAAGGGAGTAAAATATAACTTGTAAGGACACGTTCGGACTGCTATTGCAATATACTTACTTTTTATGCATCTTACTGCTTTCTATTTACGAATTTACTTACAATTATTAGCATATTCCTTGGTCATCAGAAACCCGTGTTCTTCTTAAAATAACTTTTGCAAAGAATCTAATTCCTTGGTTAAACAAATTGGTTCTGTTACCGGGAATCTGATAATCTCTGGGTTTTTTTTTTCTCAAATAACATTCTGTGAATTATGTCGAACGCCAATGACAACAACCAACAGAGGGTTGGAACCCCAGTTCCATCGCCCTCAGGATCCCCACGAGGATCAAGGGAACATTCCCCAGAAAGATCTGTGACTCAAAACAATAATCTTAATGGAAATGAACAAGCAGAAGAACAAGATACTATGAAACAAATAGTTGGTGAGTATGTGACTCAAGCTTTACAAGCTTTCATGAGGGGAATACCAGCTGCATCACCTACACCTCCTCCTAACAACACTGTAACTGTGGAAAATCCACAATCCGAATTAGCAAACTCAGGAAGTGGAGGCACTCCTGACGGGGCAAGAAGCAGAGGCAGAACTCTCCTCTTCTTGGTGAGCAGATTTTGGCGTAGCATCCATAACTACTATGACACAAAGAGAAGAAGGTGAAAACTCAAGCGTAGACTGTAAACTAAAGTGATAAAAGAACCGGCGCGGGAGGAAAAAGCCTTATGAAAGGGATAACAACTTAAAATTGTAAAAGGGGAAGAAAGCCAATACATATATATAGAGCAAGTGGCTACCGCTCACCTACTTTGAAGGCTAGATTAATTCTGACCATGCCATTACCACTCTTGGGGAAATGCACCGGTGGGACCACCTCGATCACTTCACGAGTCTTGTCATATGGATGACTCTACCATACAGTGCTCAAGGATTCAATGTCCTTATGTCTATCTAACCTTGAGATAGTACCCAATCTTGAGGATCTCTATTATTTCAGTCTAACCTCGAGATGGTACCCGATCTCGAGGGTCCCTGTCTTTACAAGAATAGGCTCTAAAATAGCTATCGGTCCGGCCTCGAGATGGTACCCGATCTTTAGGGCCTCCGCTACTATAATAATGGGCTCTAAGAAGCCATCCGGATCGGCCTAACCTAAAAATGGTGCCCGATATCGAGGAACTCTGTTGCTACAAGTATGAATTCTAAAAGGAACCATCATGGTCTACATGTCAATATATCCCCGAGATGGAGCCCAATCTCTAAGGCCTCTATTGATCTAAGTACGGGTTCTGAAAAGCTGGCATCAAAATTCCAAAAATTGTCGGTGCATCGAAAATTAAAGGACTTGGAACAGAAATTCCTTTTGCATTCATAAAAATTTATTTACAAAACAAGTCTTTACGAAGCTCCCCCGAGGAGCCCATATACAAAAGAAGAGGAAAGAGAAAACAAAAAAAGGTGAAGCGAGTCTATTCCTCGCCTTCACTGCTATCTAAGCTGCTACCGGGGCCGTTGCCGGAACCGCTATCAGAGCCCTCATCCGAAGAAGTTGAAAGCGCAGAATCCTATTCTAAGGTCCTGGCCTTCTCGATCTTGACAGAAATATCGACACCTATGGCACTTGCTTCTTCGAGGGCCTGCCTCCTAGCTTGTGCACAGGCATGAGCAATGACCCGAGCCAGTTTGAGCCCGGTCTCCTCGGATATCTTCCTAGACCGAGCATTGGCGACAGCTGCATCCCTTTTGTACAAAGCTACATGCTCATCGGCCTCAGACTTGGCCGCAGACAATGAAGTTGCCTCCTCCCAGGAACTCCGAAGAAGATCTCGGGTCGAGGTTAACTCTCCTTACAGAAGATCCCTCTCCGAGGCCACGACCTCTTTCTGCCTCTTCTGCCTCTTCATACCAATGACTCTGGCTTCCTTAGTTGTGACCTCCTCCTTAAGTTTCCTCACAAAGGCACTCTTTTGCTCGATCTGCAAAGTCAAAACAATATGGTAAAATGCCAAACTATAAAAAACAAAACGGACTCATGAGTTCTATGTTACCTGCTCGGTGAAGCTAGTTCACTCCTGATGCACTCCTTCCAGACTGGTCCGGAGCTCATTCAACTCCCCTTCTCTCCGGGCAGAGGAGGCCTTCGATTCACTCACCCCCGAGGAGATATTCTTGAGCTCCTCCTCGCGACAAACCAATTCATCATTCAGCTTGGAGAAATATTGGCCATACAACTTCTTGGCTTGCAAAGCGAAGGAGGAAAGTAAAAAAAAAACAAGAATAAGAATTTGATGTTCAGACAGTGCATCAAGAAAGTCACCTGCTTTTGAATCATCTCGACTTTCTCGAGAGCGACAAAGGAACTGAGGTCGAGGTCCTCCTCCTCAACACCTTCAAAATAATCCTTGAAAGTGTCATCCTCCTCCCGAGAGATAGCCACATCAGCGGTTCCCTTGTTCAGCGCGTCCCTTCTTTACCCTGGGGAAATGGAAGGGCCTAAATTTGAGCCACCCACAACATCGATATCAAGACCTTCGAATTCATTGATGTAGACTGTACCATGTCCTGCGAATGGCTCGGGGTCTGTTCCCAAGACCTCCTCAAGGGTACCCTCCGTGCAGGGTTGTCCCACATCAGTCGCCTTAGATTCGGCGGTCCGATGTTCAACAGTCTTTGAAGCATCCACACTCCATCTTACCCTTTGTACCAAAGGGCGGTCATCTTCATCATCATCTTCATCTGCGGCACGAAGACTTGCAGCAGCATCCGAAGTTAAGACCATGGCATCGGTTTTAGACTTTCGGGTCTTGGGTTTATTTATCTTCGAAGACTCCGCCGAAGCCTCCTTCTTCCTTTTTTACCCTATTGGGTTTGAAGTTCCCTCTTCACCTGGAGGGGGCGACCTCATCAACAGGCTGTCCCCGAATGTACATATGCACGATATATCAAACCTTCCGCCACGAAGGAATCTTATGTGAAAGTTGACAATGGACACAAGAAAAGATTATCATGGTTCTTGTCCTGCCAACGAGTCTTGGCCAAATCACTCAAAGATCGCTTGATGTAAGGAAAGGAAGAGTTTATTTGCTTAATCCACCCCGGTAGGTTCTGAATTGCGCCGGGGAACCAGACGGTGGCTGCATGGTCAAAGAAAATCGGTTGAGAAGAGGAACAAGGAGAAACAAAATATGTTTGAGGTAGTGTTACTTACGCCTCATGTTCCATTCCTCTGGGAATGGAATTCGATCAGCGGGAACGATGTCTGAGGTCCTTACTCTGACGAACCAGCTCATCCATCCCCGATATTTGTCTTCATCGATGCTAGCAAAGAATGTCTTTGCAGACCGATGATGTAGCTTAATTAATCCCCCTCGGAAGAGGCGGGGGCTATACAGTCTTATCAAGTGGTCGAGGGTGAAGGTCATCCCATCGATCCGGTTGGTGAAATATCGGAGCATATACACGTTCCTACAGAAGGAAGGATATATCTAGCCGAGCGTCACTCGGTACTGACGGCAAAAGTCAAGTATCACTGGGTCTATCGGCGGTGAGAAAGACTCTACAGGACCCAGAGTGAATTGGTATGTGTACACGCTGAGGAAGCCATCTTTTTTTGTCACTATGCTTTCCTCAGTATCAGGGATTTCTATTTGTACTACCTCCCCCCAACGACAGTCCGTTTTTACTCTCTCCACCTTGGTCACCACACTGATGTACCAAGACATGGGCTAACATCGGCTCGGTGTAGAAGGAGGTCTATAGATGGTAAAGTCAGAAATCGTATCGAAAGGGCCTGGTATACATTGCTCAATACACGGTGGTGTTTTTGGTTTGCCTTTGGACGGGCGTGCAGAAGAAGAAATGCCCTCTTTCTGGGGTACCGTCTTAGAAGTTTTCGCCATAACTATGGAAGGGTTTTGAGAGAGAATATGAAGAAGTAAGCACAGATATGAAATGAATGCAGGAGGCGACGAATTTAGCACTTCAACTTTAAGGTGTTGTAAAAGTATGAATGATAAACACCTGAGGTATTTATAGAAGTCGTTTGGGCAAAGTTTGAGAAGTTGGAAAGCCGAATTAAAATGGTTTGTGGGTTTCTAGATAGTCGCGCTGACAGAAACCCCCACGAAGCTTTTGAGTCACGTAATTTAATGCCCTGACAAGGTCGATGTCATGATGGAAGTATCGAAAAGGCAAGAGTTCAAGACCGTTTTTATCATTTCACTCTAAGAAACGCGGGGACTATCTGTATACGGCTAAAAACAGAGAGACCAATTTATGATTATTGCGGATTTCCATTGGCCACCTTCAGAAGGCTCGAGGCACACCCCGAGGGTTCCCTACGCTCAATCTTGATGAAGTGTGAATCGGGGTCTATCATGGACGAGCCGGAAGCTCCCAAAAGGCACGTGTTTAAAGTTGACCAGGTCTGCAAGAGTAATGCATGTTCGTAGAGTGATATTAAATAGTTGTACCAGCTGCGTAACTTTGTAATAAATGCTTATGTACTATGTTGGGGTTCCTCCTATATAAATGGGACCCTTATCATTTTTTGCGCACATGATATTGAATACAATAACATTCTCTGCTCTCTAATTCAAACATCCTCTATTACCTCTTTACTGATTTATTACTTACATTTATTGTATTTCATTGATTGTTCTTCATTTATTTCTTATCATTGATCATAAATAGCGGCCTTCGAGGCCCTTAGAACTGTTATAGCTTCGTCGATCTGTCACTATTAAGCATCGAGCCTCGATCTCAAGGACCAATCTCGGCCGACTCGAACCCCCCGATTCTGGGCAGTCTGGTTTGCCCACCCTAATCATCTTATCTTTTTTGCCTTGATTCTCAACTCACACTTAGAATCTATTGCCTAACAACTAGTATTAAAATAAATCACGTATTCTTAGAACCACAAATCAAATTTAAATGTAATTACCATTTTCAAGGTAAACAGTCTGTCCCCCTGACCTTTGCGTTCACGAGCATGGTCTCACGTTCGTGTCGAACAACTCGAAGAATTCCCAGACCTCCTCCAATACACTACGTGTTCGCGTCTAGCCGGTCGCATTCGCGACCCTAACCTCGCGTTCACGTATAAGAAATTCACCCCTTGCCTAGCTTACACTTCACGATCGCGAGAAAGGTTTCGCGATCGCGAAGTACAAAACATCAGTGCACCAGAAACAACAACACACCAGATTTTTCTAAGTCTCAAACTACCCGTGACCTATCAGAAACTCACCCAAGCCCTCTGGGCTCCAAACCAAACATGCACACAATTTAAAAAGCATCATACAGACTTGCTCGTGCAATCAGATCGCCATAATAACACCTAGGAATACGAATGTAGCACCAAAACTTATGAATTTCTCAAGAACACCTTAAATTTACTATTTTCTCAACCAAAGGTCAGAATCACATCAAATCATTTTCGTTTCTCACCAAATTTCACAGATAAGGCATAAATATCATAACGGACCAGTATCGGGCTCCGAAAGAAAATTACGGGGTTGATACAAACAAGATCAAACATTATGCATATTCTTTAAAATCATTAATTTTCAGTCTTTCAATTTTAGAGAAAAATTCATTTCTCAAGCTATAGACCTCAGAATTCGATTATGGGCATACGCCCAGGTCCCATATTTTACTGTAGACCCACCGGGACCGTCAAAAGACGGGTCCGGGACCTTTTACTCAAAACGCTCACCGAAGTCAACTAAAAATCTTTTAAGGCCAAAAATTATTATTTCTTCAATTTTTCACATAAAAGCTTTTTGGAAAAACGCCCAGAATGTGCTCGCAAATCGAGGAGGGAAAATAAGTTTTTATGGCTAGCACAAAATTGATTTTTAAAACATAAGATGACCTCTTAGGTCATCACAGAAGGCCACCCTACATAGTCTTTGTGCGAGCCTATGCAGGGGGCTACACAACCATCAGACCCATTTTTAAAGTCTAGAAATAAGGGGTTTAGAGAAATAAATACTTAGTTCTTCATTTTTGAAGGGATTTCTTGAGAGAAGGAGGAGATCTTCTTCCATGGATACACTTCAAGGTATATTATTTTGGTACAAGGATGATTATATAACATCATTTAGTGATAATACTAACATTATTATGGATCAAATCCATAGAAAATGGGTTGAATCTTCAAGAACACCAAAAAGAGGAAAAGTGAGATTCTTCCACCAAGAGGCAATCCATTTACTTGAACTTCATATATATGTTATATTGGAGTGTGGGTAGCAAGTTTATGAGTTTTATTTGAAGTTGTAATGTGATATTGTATGAACCATAAGTGTGGATCTTCAGGATGCCATTTTGGGTATAGAAGAAGATGTATAGTGATGAATTGATATAAATGGAATTGTTTTAAGTTTCTAGTGATTCCAATGGACTTCATAACTTAATTGATGAATGAATTGAATTGGGAATCACTATTTGGATAAGATACAATACTAGTTCTTGAAATGGGTGTTGTTGAACCTAGAGTTTTGTTGGAGAAGGCAATGAATAGTGACTTGATGATGTTGGGTAATTAACGTAGTATTATTAATGACTCCAAATATGTATCAAATAATAAGAATGGAATTGAATAGGATAATGGGTGAACCTATTGTATAATTTGAGACGGTTGGAGTCTTGTTGTCAAATTGTGAAGTCCAAATGGATATTTATGAACCTTTTCGTATATCTAATGGTAGATATTGAATTTTGGGTGATATTTAGACATTTTAATCAATTGCAGCATTGTAGTATTTTTTGGAGCTTGAAGTTTGACATAAGTTGATTAAGACTTACTCTTCTTGAGGGATTTTCTTTAAAAGGTTGTCTTAAGTTGATACATTTTATTATTTGTAAATGTGCATCCGTACTTGTGAGGACATGCGGTAAAGATATCACCATGTATTTCTAAATTGTTGCTTATGAAGTGTCATGTAATTTTATAAAATTTGTTGGCAAAATGATACTTAAGAAAATTCTTGTAAGTTTCATTAAAACTTATTTATTGATAAGAGTATAAAACGCTTGAGTGCTAAATATATGTTTTCATGAAAACGTTTATCTTTTGAAATTTCAACAAAGGAAGCACTTGTTGTATTTTTATATTGATAATTTCTAAAGGATTTAACATGGAAAAGGTTATTCATTAGATTTTGTTCAAATGGTTTGTATTGGCTATGAAAACCATGATTTAATAAATACAGATCCTTTGAAGCAATTATACAATGAATCTATTTTTTATATGTCAAATATTTTGGGAGTTACTAGTGGAGACTGTCGAGATTGATTCGAATGTTGTGTACGTTACCATGAAACTACACGTGCCGGTGTAGGAAAATTCCAAGGCAAAGCCGAGGTTTGTGGGATAAAGTCTCCCATTGAGAGGGCGAATGATCATTACTTAAAGTAATGAGGTTAAGTCGACTCGTATGACACTACGCGAAGCCGCCCAGACAAGAAAGGTCAAATAGTTGTTGTTAGTATGATCACCTAGTAATTGTTTATTATATCGGTGTCGGTATACTACTCCCCGTGAAAGGTAAAAGAGAACTTTCTTATGTTTAGACCTAAAGAGCCGAAAATAATTTCAATGACTTAATGAGATTGAAATAGTTTTATATGATTTCTATTAAAATATTGGGTTGATAGAGACGTTCGAAAACTTTATAGCATGGCTTATATTTCATTTGTCTTTTATTTAAAATGATAAAAATCATGATTTATGTAAATGCTTACATCTTTATGTCCAATATTGGTGTAACGACCCGACCAGTCATTTTGCATTATCGGATCTCGTTCCCCTAAATGAAACTTCCCATAGCGGCTTATTATGATTTATGAATTGCAGGGACGGGTGGTTCAGGATTCAGGAGTGTTTAGAGCAGTATAGGAACACTTAGTTCCTTAAGGATGGCCCTTTTGGGCAAATTTGACTTCGGTCAACATTTTGAGCAAACAACCTCGGAATCGAGTTCCGACAGTTCCAGTAACTTCGTATGATGATTCTAGACTTGGGCGTATGTTCGGAATGAGGTTTCGATAACCCGGGGGCATTTCGGCGCCCGATATAAAAATTTGAAATTCCTTAAGTTTTAAATTTGGTTTAAAACATGTTTTTGTGTTATCGAGGTTTGAATAGAATTTCGAGACCGGAAATAGTTCCATTATGTCATTCATGACTTGCCTGCAAAATTGGTGTCATTCCAAGTAGTATAGGTCGGTCCAGCATATTGTTATCGAAATTAAGAACTTGAAGTTCTTAAGTTATGATTCTAGGGGTTTTGGGATATGATTTTGGGTTTTAGCGTTATTTTTAGTGTTTATAAGGCTCGAGCGAGTCCGTACCAAGATTTGGACTTGTTGGTATATTTGGACGAGGGCTCGGGTGGGCCTAGGTGCCTCTCGGGCACCAAACGGGACTAAAATCCAGCTGATGTAATTGCTGGTGCACCTGATCTGGTGTGACCGCAGGTGCTGTTTCCCAGCCGCAGGTGCGGGACCGCTCCTGCGGTTCCTGGCATCGTAGGTGCGGCCCCAGGTGAGGTTTCCTCTTTTCGCAGGTGCGGAAGAACTTCCGCAGGAGCGAAGCCGCATGTGCGAGATTGCCCCCCCCGGTCCCATTTCCGCAGGTGCGAGACCGCAAGTGTGGTCCTTGAGCCACAGGTGCGAAAAATAGATAGTGTGGTTCTTTTAAAATACGGGATTTAGTCATTTTCATCATTTTCCTTCCACCATTTTCGACCTAAGGAGCTCGGGAAAGGGCAAATTCACCTATCTACTGAAGAGGTAAGTAAATTCTACTCTAGTACTAGTTTAATACATGAATTACTTATTAAACTAGCTACTAAATTAGTCAAAATTAAGAACTTGGGTAGTAACCTAGGAATTTCGGAAATTTAGAAAATTACACGTCAATTTGCTGTTAAATCAAGTAAAAATCGCATAGTAACGATCCTTAGGATATGGGTGAGTGTTTCCTTCGAGAATGTTTTGGAATCCGAGCGTGCGGGCCTAGGGTGAATTTTGGAATTTCTTCAAGAATGGTGAATTCACTAAATTAGTAATAGAATTTCATGCTTTGATTATAATTTGATATATTTACATATCAATTGATTAGTTTCGAGTCCTCGAGAGGCGAGTTGGAGTTTCGGGCGCGTTCTTGGTCCTGGGAGTAGTTTCGACACGAGGTGAGTCTCCTTTCTAACCTTGTAAGAGGGAATTATCCCCATAGGTGATCTAAGTGCTATGCGTTGATGTTTGTGAGGGCAACGTACGTACCGAGTGACGAGAGTCCATGCGTAGCAACTATTATTATTATGTCGGGTAGTATTTAGGACCCACGAGCATGCTTTTATATGCCTTACATGTATTCCTAAATGTAATTTGAGTTTCTTACTATTCCTGAATATAGCATGAAGATATTAGGAAGCCATGGTTTGAATTTCAGCACTTAAGTCCCTTTTTTCAAGTATATTCTCTGTTAAATGCCTGAGATTTTGATAATTCTGTGTATATATATGAGCACTCGTGTCACATGTATGATTCGTGAGCGGGGTAGCCTTATCATTATGTAAACCGCGTCGCATGATCGATTCGCGAGCGGGGTAATAGATGCATCTATGGTTCAAGCCGTTCGACCCTCAGCAGTGCACATTTATTTATGCTACGCTTCGGTCGTACGCTTCGGTAGACTATGTGCTTATTATGTTGACTGGGAATTATTTGTTATTATATGAATTGTTTCATTGAAAGAAGAGATTTAGTACTTTATATGTTAATAATATCTGATGTGGAAGGATTTTTGTGAGTTTATATTTGATATTTCATTCCCTTGTGATTATTGCGATTGTTATACCTGCCTGCCCTTTATTAGTTTATGTTATTTAGTTGCTGGACCAAGTAAGTATCACGTCTACCTCTGGTCACTACTTCTTTGAGATTAGACGGGATACTCAATGGGTACATATATGTTTATGTACTCATGCTACACTTCTGTAATTAAATGTATAGGTTTTGAGCCAGGTGCGTCTGGTTATCACATCGGAGCTCTTTCTTGAGAGTATATATATTCCAGGCCTGACTTCACGGTGAGCTGCTTTCTCTTGACAATCCTCGGCAGCACCATGGAGTTTTCTTTTATTTTATTTCTCATCTACTTCTTCCAGACACACGTAGTAGTTGTTAATGGATTATGGGTTGTATATATATACTGGCTCACACCTCCCTATGGTTCCTTTTGGTAAAAATTGGCTAATTACCCCTTTTTGGGTAAATGTTTTAAGCTTTAAAACTTTGTATATGTCGAGATGTTCAACCAAATAAGAAAGAAACCTTAGTAATTGAGTGTTGGCTTGCCTGACCCCGCTGTTGGGCACCATCACGACCTGAGTTAGAATTTTGGGTCGTGACAACATGGTATCAGAGCTATAGGTTCACGTAGGTCTCACAAGTCACGGGCAAACCTAGTAGAGTCATGCGGATCGATACGGAGACGTCTATATTTATCTTCGGGAGGCTATAGGGTGTTAAGAAATCTCTCCTTATTCATATTCTATCGTGCAGTCGATGGTTTACCATAGCTCATTCTTCTATTCTCTCACAGATAGTGAGGAGACGCGCATCCGGTGTTCCATACCCAGGAGATGCAGCTACCCCCGCTGTCATAGGTCGTGGCAGAGGCCGAGGGAGGGCACCGGCCAGAGGTAGGGGACGAGGGAATCCCAGAGTCATTCCAGTTCCACCACCAGAGGACCCTATCATTGAAGATCAGAACGAGGTGCCCCCAGCAGATCCTGCACCAATGGACTTCATGACGGCACCGGGCTTCCAGGAGGTCATGGGCCATATGATGAGATTCATGGATACCATGTCCCAGGTTGGTTTATTTCCAGCAGATCCTTCCACTTCTCAGGAGGTAAGGGGAGTCCAGACCCTAACTGCCCAGGATGCAGGTCAGACATCAGCATTACATCCTACCCCGGGTTCACTGCCCGTGTGAGGGGTCCAACCAGTAGTAGTAGCACCAGAGCTTAGACCAACTGCGGACGGCGATCCGCATAAATTATTGGACAGATGGACTCGACTGCACCCTCCAGTCTTCGGGGGTGAGCGAGGTGAGGATGCTCAGGATTTCATTGATAGGTGCAGGGACAGACTGCACAACATGAGGATACTAGAGTCCCATGGGGTGGATTTCACTACTTTTCTGCTTGAGAGCAGAGCTCGCAGGTAATGGCAGTCCTATACTCTCAATAGGCCAGTAGATTCTCCTCCTGTCACTTGGGAGCAGTTCACTCAGATGTTTTTGGACAGGTATATTCCACCCTCTGAGAGGGAAGAGCTAGGATATCAGTTTGAGCAGCTGGAGCAGGGACATATGTCAGTCACAGACTACGAGACCAGGTTTTCCGAGTTGTCTCGTCATGCCCTTATGATACTCCCTACTGATGCTGAGAGAGTGCGGATGTTTGTAGCTGGGTTGCACTCAGGTATTAGGACCAACATGGCCGAGAGGTGGAGATGGGGACTTCCTATCAGCTTGTGGTCGAGATAGCTCGTCGGATTGAGGGTTATTGGTCGAGGGGTAGAGAGCAGGGTCAGTAGGACAAAAGGGCAAGGTTTTCTGGAGATTTCAGAGGTGCCCCAGCCAGGGACATAGGTCAGTTCAGTAGAGGCCAGCCTAGCAGGCCTCCATATTCAGCTCCTCCACCACCTTCCCGTGGTGCTCCCGTGAGGCCCTATTTCAGCGCCATGTCGGAGAGTTCTTACCGCCCACCAGCCATTCAGGGTTACTCCGACGGGTATTCAGGTCATCATAGGTCTTCTAGTCCTTACTTCAGTGCCATGCCAGAGGGTTTTCACCATCTCCCAGCTATCCAGGGTTCTTCTTCAGGGCAGCAGGCCATGGCATCGGTGAGGTTTTATTAGTGTAGGGATTCAGGTCATATGAGAAGGACTTGTCCCAGGCTTCGGGGCAAGGCTGTTCATCAGAGTTACCAGCCTACATACTCAGCACCGGCGCCCCGTCCACCCAGGGGTGAAGAATAGGCTGGTAGAGGTCGTCCTAGAGGTGGAGGCCAGGCAGGGGGAGATCAGCCAGTTCCTATTAAGTCGAGCGGAGGTCAGTCTTCAGGTGCCCCAGCCAGAGTCTATGTTATTCCGGCCCGAGCAGATGCAGTGGCCTCCGACTCTGTGATCACATGTACTATTTTTAGTATTTGGTAGAGAGGCATCAGTGCTATTTGATCCAGGATCCACTTATTCATATGTGTTAGCCTTATTTGCTTGTTTCTTGGATGTTCCTCGTGAGACCTTGGATTCTCCTCTACATGTGTCCACTCCTGTGGGCGATTCTGTGGTGGTAGATCTGATCTATCGGTCTTGTGTGATCACCTTCTGTGGATTCGAGACTAGAGCGAACCTTTTATTGCTCGACATAGTCGATTTTGAGGTTATTCTTGGCATGGATTGGCTATCTCCTTATCATGCCATGCTAGATTTCCTTCTTTAGCCATGCCTGAGTCGCCTAGGTTGGAGTGGAGAGGTTCCTCAGTCTGTGCACCCAGCCGAGTTATTTCATTCATGAAGGCTCGACATATTGTCGAGAAGGGTTGTCTAGCCTATCTTGCTTATGTGTGGGACACCACCGCCGAGTCTCCGACGATTGATTCAGTCCCAGTTGTTCAAGAGTTTGCCGATGTTTTTCCTTCAGATCTTCCAGGCATGCCTCCAGATCGTGATATTGACTTTTGTATATAACGTGTACCAAACTGATATGGATAACTTTGTTCTCATAAGCAATAGTTTCGCTATTAAGTGAATACACTCAATAAATCATTTTGCTAAACCAACTGTGATCTAAAGAAACTTATCAAGATGAACTTTCTTGAATAGAACAATATGCTCTAAAGTAAATTATTGAGCAAGAAACCTGGCTTTCAAGTTGCGGGTTGATAATAAACGCACATGTAACCATCTCATAGATGCGTCCTTTTAAGGTTTACATGGAAGGTGAATGAGCTCATATTCACCTTTGATATATTTCAGAAGTCAATGAATTCAATCCCAATTTTACTTTGTATAATAATCGCGAGAACAAGCAACACAAGGGTATTCATAAGCAATCTTCTTCGCCACTTACCCATGTGAATTCTTATTTATTTTTGCACGTCATACTTAAATCAAGATTCCTAATAGGTCATGCCTGATAAAATTGTCTGTATCAGTAAACTTCAAGTTTACATCAGGAAATGTGAAATTGTTAATTAAACTCCCAGTTTACTGTGACATGGATTTTTATATCAATAAACGTCCATTTTACTGTAGCATGTTATTTTACCTTTTTTATTTTTATTTATGTACTACAAATCAGCCAATAAAGCGCGTAATTTCATATACATATGACCCTGCTGCAGTTGTAGTACTATAAAGATATTAAACTGTAACAACTTGAAATTTCCACCGTAGGGACCGTGATGGCGCCTAACATTCCACTTGCTAGGCAAGCCACGCTAGAATATTATTAAGCTACAACTTATTCAATTCAATTATAAACAACTATTAACTAAAATGAAATACAACGAATAAGACATAATATAAAGACTTCAACAATTACAAACACCCGGATCTAGAGTCACAATTCACGAACTACATAAGATTACTACAAACAGAGACTAAAGAAGGGAGAATACATTGTTTTGAAATAGAAAAAAGTAAAAGATAAAACTAAAAAGAGACTCCAGGGTCTGCGAACGCCGACAAATCTACCTTGGGTCTTCTGATAACAATCTGATAGCTAACCTCTCAATCAACCAAAGCCGATACCAAAATCTGCACAAAAAGTGCAAAATGTAGTATCAGTACAACCGATATCACGTACTAGTAAGTGTCGAGCCTAACCTCGTCGAAGTAGTGACGGGTGTAAGACAAGACGCCTACAATCAAACTTGTACAGTTGAACAATATATATACCAATAAGAGTAATGAAGAAAAAGACAGGAAAAATCGGGAGGGGGAAACATGTTGTGGGGAATACGAGATAAAGAACTACAACACAATGATAATATGAACAACAAATATACTATGAACCAATAGGAACCAGTGAACATTGTAAAAGAAAAATGCACAGCATCACCCTTCGTGCTTTAACTCTCATCCTCACCATTAAAATTAATGGGAACGACATGACATCACCCTTCGTGCATTAACTCTCATAACATGGCACGACATATCACTTCGTGCATTACAGTCACAACATGGCACGGCATCACCCTTTGTGCATTAACACTCTCAACCTCACATAAAGTCAATAAAAACGACACGGCATCAGCCTTCGTGCATTAACACTCAACCTCACCATAATGCAATGAACAACAACAACGGGGAGATAAGATGGCAAGTATAAGCCTTACTTCCACATTTGGTTCCACAATGTCAACCACTACTTCGAAATCATTACTCAATTACCACCAAAAGCTTTGTAAGGCAAGATAAAAGCGATCGATTTAACAATACTAGTCCAAAACATGGATAACATGAACAATAGAAGATAAACTTGCAAGAAACCACATTCCACCCGTAAGTTTCAACCCAACTACAACGCATAAGTACTCGTCACCTCATAAATACATTGTTCCCGACCATTAAATAAGTAAAAAATAAGAAAGCAATTCCTATTCCATCAATAAAGGTTAACCACGACACTTACCACACTCCCATGCCTCAAAATCAAAGCTCAACCACGACCTTTCCTTTCACATAAGTCTCTGAACCGATAGACTCTACAAATTTACCAACCAAACAATTCAATTTAAGCCTTAGGAACTACCCATGATTGTAAAGAATTCAATTTAGGCCATTTTTGAAAAGGTCAACACCCGGGCCTGCTGGTCCAAACCCGAAATTCGGACAAATACACGATTACCCATTCACCCCCGAGCCCGGATATGTAATTTTTTTTGGAATCTGAGCTCAATTCGAGGTCTAAATCCCCAAATTATCAAATCCCTAATTTCTACCCAAAACCCCCCAATTCCACCATGAAAACCTTAGGTTTTTGGTTGAAAACTTGTGAAATGTAGTGAAAGATTGAAAGAAACTAGTTTAGAATCACTAACCAATGATTTGTGGAAGAAATGCTCATTGGAAAATCGCCTCTAAGGTTTTATGTTTTAAAAATTTGAAGAATGGGAGAAAAATCTTGTCTAAGTCGTATTTACCAAGATGCAGATGTCGCAAATGCGATCTGGGCTTCGCAAATACAAAGCCTGAAAATGCAAACTCTTATATGACCTCAAATGCGACATAATCATCGCAAATGCAAAGAATGCCTTCCCCAGACCCGCTACGCAAATTCCAAAAATAATTCGCAAATGCGAAACCTGTGTGGACCAGCTTCTCTTCACATTTGCGATGAGAAGCTCGCAAATGCAAAACCCTCAGAGGTCGCAAATGTGATGCCTGATCTCGCAAATGTGAGATCAGAGGCCTACAATGAGATCAGACGCACCAACAATTTCTCCAAGTCAAATTTCACTCCTTAGCCTATCTGAAACTCACCCGAGCCCTCAAGGCTCTAAATCAAAAGTCCACACTAGTATTAAAACATCATATGAACTTGCTCGCACGATCAAATCACAAAAATAACACCTAGAATTACGTATTGAACACCAAATCAAATATAATTTTCAAGAAAACTTTGAAATCACTATTTTCACATTCGGACGTCCAAATCACTGCACTCGGACTGAAGGATAAATCTTTGACCTCCACTGACGAACCTGCTGGGCTAGAATGGCCATGGGCTCCTCCTCGAAGGTGGAAATCCTTGTAAAACTAGACAGAGCTAAAATTAACACACGGGACGAATCGCTGTGATACTTCCGGAGCATGGACACATGGAACACCGGATGAACTGCTGATAAACCCGATGGCAACACAAGCCTATAAGCCACCTCTCCCATTCTCTCGAGAATCTCAAAAGGTCTGATATACCTAGGGCTCAACTTGCCCTTCTTTCCAAACCTCATGACACTGTTCATGGGTGATACCCGAAGCAACACTCTCTCAGCGACCATGAATGCAACATCACGAACTCTACGATCGACACAACATTTCTTCCTAGACTGAGTTGTGCGATGTCGATCATGAATAATCTTGACCTTATCCAAGGCATCATGTACTAGATCTGTACCCAAAAACCGAGCCTCCCCCAACTCAAACCACCCAACTGGCGACCGACACCACATACCATATAATGCCTCATAAGAAGCTATCTGAATGTTCGACTGATAGTTGTTATTGTAGGCGAACTCTGCAAGGGGAAAGAACTGATCCCACGATCTTCCGAAGTCTATAACACATGCACGGAGCATATCCTCCAAGATCTCAATAGTGTGCTCGAACTGTCCGTCCGTCTGAGTATGAAACGTTATGCTCAACTCAACCCGCTTTCCTAACTCACGTTGTACTTCCCTCCAGAAGTGTGAGGGAACTGTGTACCTCAATCAGAAATTATGGACACGGGTACACCGTGAAGACGGACGATCTCGCGAATGTAAATCTCTACCAACTGCTCCGAAGAATAGGTAACTACCACAAGAATGAAATGCGCTAACTTAGTCAGCCTATCCACAATGACCCAAACGGCATCGAACTTTGTCTAAGTCTGTGGGAGTCCGAAAATGAAATCCATAGTGATACGCTCCCACTTCCACTCAGGAATCTCTATTTTTTTAAGCAAACCACCAGGTATCTGATGCTCATATCGACTTGCTAATAATTTAGACACCTCTACAAAGACAACTATATCCTTCTTCATCCTCGTCTACCAATAAAGCTTCTACAAGTCCTAATACATCTTTGCGGTGAATAGAACACCGGGATTTGTGGGCCTCTTCAAGAATCAACCCAGGAAATCCATCCACATTAGGCACACAAAAACGACCCCGCATACTCAAGACCCATATCGCGCCCCCTTTTCTCGTAAAATCAGGTTTCGACATTTTTGGGACAACTCCTTTTGAGAGGGTAAGGAATTGGAATTGAGAGAGTCGCCACCTAACGGCTTAAGGTGCATTAGGGCACCTAAAGCAGATAACTCATATTACCAGTTTACATCACCAGAGATCAGGTAAGGGCTCAAATTACCTTGAGGGGAAGGTGTTAGTCATCCCTCGAGGTCCACAATGGTGGGTCTTGACCAAACTTAAATCAAGCAAATTAGTCTAAGGAAAAGTAAAGAAAACTAATTAATAGGGATGAGGGGTCCTAATTCTTTTAGCCTATAGGATCACCCAGTGCAATACTTTGTAACTCCCTCAAGTCGGGGTGTTACTCATAGAATTTAGCGCACGGACTATCATCTCCTTCTACCCGATTACTATCTTTAAATTTGTACCTAGAGCGCTTTAGTCGATTCTGATTCGTTTCTAATACGTGCACTACCCGTCCCTTACCTATGGTCCTGGAGGTATTAGGACCTCTATTCCGGATAGTTCTAGACCCAGCCTATGTTGCTCAAAAATGTAAAAGTCTTGGCGACAAGCAAAAACAATTAGGACTTTCAGATAAAAATGCAGATATAGGCTCATATTGACCTCCACACATAAACAACAAAGGCACACAATTGATTGACATGCTTAAATTAAAGTCCTATAGGCAGGATATCTATGTTAAAAATAGTTGTGCAGAGGCAGTTTTA
Source organism: Nicotiana undulata (assembly GCA_005239495.1). Taxonomy (NCBI): domain Eukaryota; kingdom Viridiplantae; phylum Streptophyta; class Magnoliopsida; order Solanales; family Solanaceae; genus Nicotiana; species Nicotiana undulata. Next base: position 32,371 of record ML247132.1, read on the forward strand.
CTAAGGCGACTGTTAAGACCTGTTGTTTGCCTACTGATTTTATGCAGTATAGTCTGGGCGCTTCAGGAAATAAAACATCACAAATATAAATCCAGAATTATTATTAAGTCCTACAGGTATATTGCCTAAGGGATTGGTAGTGGCGATTGTATTAAGAACCAATTATTAGAATCCTATGGGCATGACTTCAACGAGTTTGATGGTTACAGACCTATATACATGATTTCTAGGCGTAGCACTGACTTTAACTTTATAGAGACATGTTTTATTTCCCTTTTTAATCCTATAAGCATGCTTTCTATTTACTGAATTGATTTTGATTCTATAGGCACGATATCTATCATCTGAATTGATTTTTGATCTTATAGGCATGGTATCTACTGAGCAGTAAGATGGGCATAAATCGTACACATTGCTAGAAACTACATGGAACAAACATTGAGGTCCTATAGGCAGGATTTATTATGCATATTTATTGAACAAGTTAATGTGTTCTATATGCAAGATTTCTAATATGCAAGTTTAATCCTATAAGAAAGATTTCTAATTACAATTTTAATCTTATAGGCAGGATTTCTAGTATGCAAATATAGAACTTACACAATTTTGACAATTGAGCAGAATTAACAACATATATTAATCCCTATAGGCGGGATTCCTACCCAGTTTAACAAAAGGAAATAAGAAACCGCCCCCCCTGATTTTACTAAATCCCCAGAATTTTTTTATTACAAAGTTATTACATACCAGATAATGAATGAATTACATAATATAAGTATGATACACTATAAGGAGCCTTCATTAGGCCAAAATAAACCTGGGAACAAGGCCTTCAAACCAATCAACTTTGAGGCTCATTTCATAGGTATCACAAAGTCAATGGTGAGGGAGTCACCCATAGCACATATAGAACCAAGACATAGCAAACAGGTGCAGGAACCCATAGCACAGACCTTCACATGAATTCATAAGGATACCAGACATATTATCAAATAAATTGACAGGGCATACGAACTAAGTAACAAATATGCAAAGTAAGGATAAATTAACTAATTGCACGCTGGTAGTATCTGAAGGAATGCAAAGTTCAGAACAGGTGCAGGATTAACAAACAGTGTGCATGGACAAGTTAAACATTAAGTTAGCTTTTGAGAGGATTCATATTATTCAGAGCATAACTAATTAACAGTGTCACTCATGGGGGGGAGGGGGTAGATGAAACCATAAAATCATAGAAAAATCACATATTGTGAAACATAAAGAATAAAATTACAAGGGATTAGGGCTTACCAGTCAAACAGGAAAGCAAGTAACCACAACAATAAGTCCAGAATCAATTGGCCTTGGCTTTCAGCCGGCCAAGACCAGCAACAATGAGCAAAGAGAATTAGAGTAAAGATATGGGCCGCACTCCGGCTTCTGAGCTGCCTACATATCCCTGGTTTTACAGAAATCGGGCTGTGTGTAGTTCTGGATCCAATGATTGAACAAACCAATGGAGTTGTTGCAAAAACGGATAAAATGCTACAAGTAGGGATAATCGGGGTTTGAAACGACTATGGGTAAATGAGGCTGGGTAACGGATGATGAACAGTTATGTATGGAATACTTTGAAGGATGCGGATGGGACCTGAAGCAGGATTGCTCCTGTTGGGATAACGGTTACTTTCTGGATCACCTGCAAATTTTGAAAATACACCACAAGCACATATGTATAAATTATTGCGTAAACTTATACATGATGCAAATTCCCTTTGGACCATGAAGACTGTCTTTTGACGGTAAGGATGATGTCCTTAGACTATGATGTCCCGAGCCATGAATTGTGGTAAGGGATTCACATGCCATGAAGTGATGTTCTTTTGCTATGAAGATGGTGCCTCCGAACCATGATGCCTTTGAATAATGATGTGCAAGATTGAAAGATCCTCAGGCCATGGCATGATGTCTTCTGGCTATGAGGATGATGCCTTCAGATATGACCCCTTCGGACAAGTTGGCTTCAGCCAATGAAGTGAAGAGACATAATGCTAAAGGTGATAACAAGACAGAGCTTAGTCTTGCAAAAAGTTGAGGGAAAAGTTTATCCCGAGAGAAGAGAACAATTCAAGATTAAAATAGAGCAATATATGTGTTTATGCAAAGAGAGACATTGCTTAGTCTCATGTAAGATTCGAGACAATGCTTAGTCCCATGCTAGGAGAAGGCAATGCTTAGCCTTACGCAGATGGGAGGCAGAGCTTAGCCTCATGCAAGAATTGAGACAGGGCTTAGTCTCATGAAAAGAGAAGGCAGTGCTTAGCCTTATGCAGATGGGAGGCAAGGCTTAGCCTCATGCAAAGTTCGGGACAATGCTTAGTCCCATGCTAGGAGAAGGCAATGCTTAGCCTTATGCAAATGAGGGATGAGGGGCTTAGCCTCATGCAAGGATTGAGAAAGGGCTTAGTCTAATGCAAAGAGAAGGAAAGGCTTAGCCTTATACAGATGGGAGGCAGGGCTTAGCCTCATGAAAGGATTGAGACAAAGCTTAGTCTCATGAAATGAGAAGGCAGTGCTTGGCCTTACGAAAATAGGGAGGTCGGGCTTAGCCTCATGCAAGGATTGAGACAAGGCTTAGTCTCATGAGAAGAGAAGGTAATTCTTATCCTTCTGCGAATATGGAGGCAGGGCTTAGGTTCATGCAAGGATTGAGACGGGGCTTAGTCTCATGCAAAGAGAAGGCAGTGCTTATCCTTGTGCAAGTAGGGAGGCATGGCTTAGCCTCATGCAAATGTAAGAGTAAGAGTGAAGTATTCTTAGCTGACAATGCGTTTTGTGCATAGCAATTGTGTTGTTGATACAATACCTATGATAATGACCCTTTCATGCATCCAAAGAAAATTCGTGAGTTTTGTGGGGGAGGTTGGTTCGTGTTTTTGTCTGCGTGGTCTGATCCATTCTTCCAGAGGGTCCTGTTAAAGTTACCATGGGTAGCATTTGGCTAAAAAGTAGAGTTTCTTTCAAAAGCATGCATGTATAGTTTTCGAAGACATAGTAATATGCAATTTAGAAATTAGTTAGATGAACCAATAACTGTGACATTATTAAAGGCATTGCGACTTCCTTTGCCATAGAATTTTGAGGTTCCTCCTCAAAATTCTGCCCTAGTTAGCTAAGTGACTTTCTGGCTATTATGTATGTTGTTGTTGGCTGAACTTGCTTCAAATATTTAAGGGTCCTCCTTAAATTATGCCCCAGTTTTTTATTGTGGGGAAAATGGAAATATTATTGAATTGTGACCAAACCCACTGGGCTGCCTACGTATCCCCTTTTAAATGGGAATCAGGTCAAGCGTAGTCCAATTTACATCACATGAACAATTTACACATAGTATCTCTTGACTGCATCTGAATTGATTGGTTTTGGCTAGATTTCTCCATCCATTTCTGTGAGTATGAGTGATCTTCCTGTTAATACTCTGTGAACCATGTAACGACCATGCCATTTGGGTGAAAATTTCCCTTTGGCTTCATCTTGATGTGGAAAGATCCGTTTCAGCACCAGCTGCGCCGGTGTAAATTGTCTTGGTTTGACCCTTTTGTTGAAAGTTGTGGACATTCTAATCTGATAGAGTTGATTGTGACTACCGCATTAATTCTTTTTCCTTCTATGAGGGCTAGTTGCTCATAGCGGCTCATTATCCATTTTGTGTCTATGAGTTCTTCTTCTTGTATGATCCTCAGAGAAGGAATTTCTACCTCGATGGGAATGACGTCTTCGGTACCATAAACCAACAATTAGGGAGTTTCCCCAATTGATGTACGAACCATGGTACGGTACCCCAGTAAGGAAAATGGTAATTTCTCGTGCCATTTCTTGTGATTTTCTACCACTTTCCTTAGTATCTTCTTGATGTTCTTGTTGGCGGCCTTTACGGCTCCTTTCATTTGAGACCTGTATGATGTGGAATTCTTGTGCTTGATTCTAAAAGTTTCACAAATGGCTTTCATCAGATCACTGTTGAGATTGACAGCATTGTCAGTGATGATGGACTCTAGAACCCCAAATCGACAAATGATACAATCGTTGACGAAATCTGCGATGACTTTCTTGGTTACAACTTTCTATGATGCAGCTTCAACAAATTTAGTGAAGTAATTGATGGCCACTAAAATGAACCTATGCCCGTTAGAAGCAGTGGGTTTGATTGGACCAATGACATCCATTCCCTAGGAAGCAAAAGGCCAAGGTGCACTTGTTGCATTGAGTTCATTTGGTGGCACCCATATCTGTATGCATGTATCTAGCATTGGTGGCATTTCTAGACATACCGGATGCAGTATATTTCCATAGTGTTCCAAAAGTATCCGGCCCTGAGTATCTTCTTGGCTAAGACAAAGCCATTCATATGTGGGTCGCAGGTTCCGACATGTATTTCCTCGAGCAATTTGGAAGCCTATTTGGCGTCAACACACCTTAACAAACCTAAATTGGGAGTTCTTCTATACAGAATTCCTCTTCCTTGGAAGAAGTGATTGGACAGCATCCGAAGAATGCATTTATGAGTATGGTTTGCATGCTCCGAGTATTCTCCTTTCGCCAAATATTCTTTGATATCATGAAACTAGGGATTTCCATCTGTTTCTTCTTCGACATGAGCACAATATGCCGGCTGATTATGGAACTTCACTGGAATGGGATCGATGGCATTCTTGTCTGGATGTTGTATCATTGATGACAAGCTGGCTAGTGCGTCTGCAAATTCATTCTGAATTCTGGGGACATACCGGAATTCTATCTTCGTGAACCTCTTCTTCATCTCTTGTACATGATGTAGATACGGTAGTATCTTCATGTTTTTGGTAGCCCATTCTCCTTGTACCTAATGTACCAGTAGGTTTGAATCACTGATCACCAACAGTTCCTGAATATTCATGTCAACAGCCAGGTTGAGCCCCAATATGCAGGCCTAATATTCTCCCATGTTGTTGGTGTCGGGGAACCTGAGTTTTGCAGACACTGAATTATGCTGATTGGCTTCTGATACCAAGACGACTCTGATACTGACTCCTTTGAACTTTGTAGCTTCGTCGAAAAACATTCTCCAACCGTAGTAGGCTTCAGCAATGTCTTCTCCTACGAATGATGCCTCTTTATTGAGAAAATACATTTTTAAGGGTCCGTATTCTCCTCCTACATGACTTTCAGAAAGATGATCTACCAATGCTTGTCGCTCAGTAATATTTGCCACTTGGCTAGCTTCCCGGTAGGCAGAGGCTTTTGGAAGATGTACTTCAAGGGATCCATCCTCGATATGAGGTATGTGGTATAGGCACAGAAATAATGCCTAGTTTTCACAGCTATCCAGGTTATAGTGCAGCAAGTGCGTTCTAGCAGAGAGTATTGTGCTTTATATGGTCTGAACTTCTTACTCAAGTAATATATAGCCTGCTCCTTTCTTCCAGTCTCGTCATGCTGTCCCAGCTCATAACCGAAAGCTCCATCTAACACTGTAAGGTAAAGTAGTAGTGGTCTACCAGGATCTGGCGGGACTAAGACTAGTGGTGTGGACAGATATTTCTTCATTTTGTCAAAAGCCTTTTGACAATCCTCGGTCCAACTTGTTGCGGCATCCTTCTTGAACATTTTGAAAATCAGTTCACATGTCACTGTGGACTGTGCTATGAAATTACCGATGTAATTGAGGCATCCCAAGAAACTCATCACTTCATTCTTGTTCTTTGGTGGTGGTAGTTCCTGGATAGCTTTAACCTTTGACAGTTCCAACTACTTCCTCGATGACTAACAATGAATCCCAACAAATTTCCGACAGGAACCCCGAATGCACACTTTGCGAGATTTAGCTTTAGATTGTACTTTCGCAGTCGGTCAACGAACTTCCTCAAATCTGCTATGTGATTTGTGGCCTTCTTGGATTTGATGATAACGTCATCAATATAGACCTCTATTTCCTTATGTATCATATCATGGAAGATATTTTTATGGCCCTCATGTAGGTGGCCCCAGCATTCTTCAGACCTAACGACATCATTTTGTAGTAATACACCCCCCATAGTGTAATGAAGGCTGTTTTCTCTACGTCTTCTTCATCCATCCAGATCTGATGTTAACCCACGAAGAAATCCACAGAGTATTGGAGTTCATGCTTGGCGTAGTTGTCGATCAAGATGTGTATATTTGGTAGTGGGAAATCATCCTTGAAACTTGCTCTGTTTAGATCCCGATAGTCGACACATACCCTGACTTTTCCATCCTTCTTTGGAACCGGTACAATGTTGGCTAACCAGGTTGGGTACTCAGCTACCCTGAGGACTTTGTCTTTGATCTACTTGGTAACTTCTTCATTGATCTTCATACTCATGTCTGGCTTGAACTTTGCTGAGATTCTGCTTCACTGGCGGACACATTGGATTTGTACGTAGCTTGTGAGCCACTATGGATATGCTCAATCCTGTCATATAATCGTAGGAACATGCAAAGATATACTTATATTCTTTTAATAAACGAGAGTATTCTTCCTTCTCTGATGGTGACAAGTGGATGGTTATGCAGATTTCCTTGATGGTTTCAGAATCTCCCAAATTGACTATCTCGGTTTCGTCCAGGTTTGACTTGGGCTTGTTCTCAAAATTCTCAACTTCTTTGATAATTTCCTTAGGTATTACATCCTCTTCTTCTATTTCTTCCGAGTCACTGTCCTTGTTTTGCGTTGCCTCATTACATGTCACAGTTGTTGGTTCATCAAGATAAGAAATAGTAATGCTGTAGAGAGAAAGATATAAAAGAAAATGGTAATAATAAAACATCAAGCCATTGTCAAACAAAGTAATTTCAATAACTCAAATAATGTTTTTCAAAATGGAACACTGAAAATGTTATTTAAAACAAAATGATCAAGAAGAAATTGTTTTAAAAAATAAATTATGCTAGCAGCCTCGCTACCCCGGGACTCATCGGGCCCTTGATGGTGTAGCGGTCCAGTTCTTGAGAAATGCTCCCTTCTCTACTATTTGAATAGTAAGGCCTTCTTCTTCCTCCTCCTTAACTATGACACTGCAATCCATATCCTCATCTTCTAAAAATAAATTCCTTAGCGCAGCCAAAGCTTCTTCCTCCTCGGATCCCCATATTGTATCACTTTGATGAAAGGTCTGACTCAGATGCGGCACTGGCTGTTCGAGAGGGTAATAGGGACCACGCCATGGTGGCGACCAATTCCGACACTCGTTCTAGGTGTACTGATATCCAAGACCGAAGGTTGTACCATGACGTTTTAGTTGTATTGGTTTGGCGATACCTTGAAGATTCTTACTAAGCCCCTTACCAGGTTCATACCCACTCCATGCCAATATGATTTCTATTTTGCTACTCCACCACTTATCATTCTCGATTGCGTTAATATGCTTGATGTGATGGTAAGTTTCTCTACCTAACTTCCTTCTGTTCTACACTACTGGAACAGTCTGATTGGTGTAAATGGGATTGCTCCTATCTCCATGGATGATTACTTATGGATGGTTCCATTCGAACTTCACATCCTGGTGCAAAGTAGATGCAACAACCCTAATGGCATGTATCCAAGGTCGTCCGATAACATATTGTTGGAGGCGGATATGTCTAGCACATGAAATTCAACATCGAACCAAGTAGGACCCATCTGCAAACATATATTAGTTTCTCCATCTGTGGCTCTTTGCGACCCATCGAACGCCTTCACATTCATAGATCCTGCTCGTATTTCATGTAGACCCTTATCCAACATTTTCAGAGTTGTCGGTGGACAAATGTTGAGGCTGGACCCTCCATCTATCAGAACTCTGGTGATGAACTTATCTTCATATTACACTGTGATGTGCAGTGCCCTGTTATGACTCAATCCTTCAGGTGGCAACTCGTTATCATGAAAAGTGATCTTATGGATCTCCGGCACTTGCAACACCATGTTGGCCATTTCTCTGCTGGTAATGCTGTTGGGTACCTATGCTTCATTCAACACCTTCATCAAAGAATTCATATGTGCCTCAGAATTTTGTAGCAGTGACAGGATGGATATCTGGGCGGGTGTTTTGTTCAGGTAATCAACAACAGAGTACTCCCTTGCCTGTACTTTCCTCCAGAGGTCATCCAGACAAACTTCAATGATGTGTTGTTTGGTGGCAGCTTCCTTACTTATCCCTCCCAAATTTTCATGTCTGTAGATCGTTCCAGTTCTGGTCATTCCTTGTGCAGCACCGGACTCTTCCATCTTTTCTTTCCCTTTTATCCTAGCTTCGGTACCATAATCCCAAGGTATGACATTGGAATTGAAGAGTTGTGTGGATGCCACCATCACAGTGAAAGGCGTGGTTACTTCTACCTCAAACGGAGTAGGTGTAGCTGAAAATGGTGTCACTTCTACTTCAAAGGGACCCGATGCGACTACCTCAACTTCAACTGGCAGTTGTACCTGTACCACAATGGGATTGAGTGTGACTGCAAGTTTTTTAGGGTCGTCACCTTCCCGAATAAGACCGATTGATCCCTTAGGATCCCATTCTTTATTGGTTTCTATCACATTGACTCCTTCACCCCTATGATCTGGGAGGGGATTGTTACAGACATCCAGTGCGGCTTCCTTTTACTGTATGACCTTGGTATCAATAAGCATCCGGATCTTGTCTTTCAGCGTGCGACATTCATCAATAGTATATCCCTTCATGCCGGAATGGTATGCACATGTCTTGTTTTGGTTAACTTATTGGGATGAGTTTTCCATAGCCGCAACGGGAATAAAGGTGACATACCCGACAACCTTTAATCTTTCATACAACTGGTCGATGGGTTCAGCAATAGGGGTGTACTGTGTGGGTGGTTTGCGATCGAAATTGGGCCTGGTTTTTTGACAATCTGGACGAGATGGAGGTGAATGATAGTAAGTTGGTTGAGTGTTATAAGTGTGGTAGGCGGTAACGGGTTGAGGATATCTAGGAGGTAAAGGTTGGTATGTGGGTGGAGGTGTTTTGTATACAAATGGAGATTTTGGACCTTGAGCTACCATTACTGTTCCTACTTCTTTCTTCTTTGATATGCCCCCTGGTTGTAATGCTTTGTTTGTGGCCTGCAGTTCCTCAAAATTTATTACCATTCCACTTTTGATACCTTCCTCAATCCTTTCTCCGAGATTGATGATGTCGTAGAACTTCTGATTCTCAATGACCATTAACCTCGCATAATACTATGGATCCTTAGCTCTGACAAAGAACTTGTTCATCTGCTCTTCTTCTAATGTCGGCCTGACCTTTTTTGCTTCTGACCTCTAACGAGTAGCATACTCGCAGAAAGTCTCCATTGGCTTCTTCTTGAGATTTTGTATGTAGAAGACATCTCGTGCATTTTCTGTATTGAATCTAAATCTATCCATGAAGTCCGATGTCATGCTTACCCAATTAGACCATTTCTTGGGATTTTGACTTACGTACCAAGATAAGGCGTCTCCAGTGAGGCTTCTCATGAACAGCTTCATGCGAATCCTTTAGTCCTTCCCAACTGCTACGAGCTTGTCACAGTAGGTTCTCAAATGTACATTTGGGTCGCCCGTTTCATCAAACATTTCAAACTTAGGAGGTTTGTAACCCTCCGGCAGTTCAACATTTGGTTGAATGCACATGTCCTCATAATTCAGACCTTCATTTCCTTTACCTTAGTCAATACCCTAGACTCGTCTTGTGAGCTTCTTGAGCTCTTCTGCCATGTTCTTAGTAAGCAGGTCCTTCTAAGCGAATTCTGGTGTATATGAGACTTATTGAGTAGAGTGGGGTAGGGTTTCTACGTATATGGGACTGTTTTGATGAATGCTAGGGGTTTGGGTGTAGTGGTGACCATTGGTTGAATTTTATGGATCGGGGATAGGTTGTGCGATATTTTGAGGTGTGTGATAAGTGGTGTGAGGATATTGAGTCGGCAGGTGCTGGTGTTGAGGGGGTGTTGGTATGGGTAAAGGATTAGGATTTTGAGGAGGTGTTGCATACTGATGGGGTGCGGAAGGATTTTGCGGGCGTTGGTTTGGTGTGTTTTGAGGGGGTATTGGGTTTTGGGTGTTTGGTTGGTTGATATCTAGGACGTTTAGGGTGAGAGAGAGGTTTTGCAAGTTGCGGACCTACTCAAGCTCCCCTTACAATTCAAGTATTTTTTGTTCATGATGTAAAATGAAATCATTCGGTGCCGGAGTACTCTAACCATTGAAAGTTTCCACATTCTCAGCATGTGTAGCGTTGTCTTTCCTGACGCCACTCATATCACCCATCTTAGTTTTTCCTTTGCTTTTCAGATTACTTTGAAGAGGAGGAGGTGGAGGGCCTCTGGATCTGATGTGATATGCTAATGATGCCAGTATGTGTGAACCAACCTTGGGGAAAGAGAATAATCAAAAAGAAAGAAAAACAGAAGGTAACCAAGTCGGTAAGAATTCTGGAAAAGTATTTACAGTATTTAAACACATATTGCAGAAATGTAAATTCGCGTCCTAATTTGGGAGCCTCGTTCTGCCCGAGGTTGGACTAGTGACAAGTAGATTTGGAGACATTTAAAGCCAATAATTGCCTCATTTCATTAACATGATAAATAAGACGAATATAAAACGACAATAAATAAATAAGTCACTAATGGCGTTTTCCTTATTACATTCGAAAAGTAATTCTAAAACAAATAAACCTAATCTACTTGGTTCCAGAGGGACATTCTCCAGGATTGGCTCTTTTGGCTCCATCAATCAGGTTCCCCAAGTCGCGCATGTCTAGTAGCAGGTATGCCCTTGCTAGATGTCCTCCACTGTAACCCTCGGTGTTCTGGAAGTCTATGACTATTTTTCTCATGTTCCCCTCTAACTTCATGAAACCCTGCTCCAGGTACTCCATCATTTCCGTTGACCAAGTGGCTATGTCCCTCCATTCATTGATTGCCTTCATATCAATCTTGTGTTTTTCCAAATGCTTGGCATCGGACTCGTGAACTCTTTTGCGCAGTCTTTTATACTTCACATGTGCTTCAGCAAATTCATCTATGACCATATTCCCTTGACCGACCCCTGACTCGACTATTCCCTCTATGCTATCGTCCAACCATGATAGGTAGAAGTACACATGTCTTGCGTGGTATCGAATGCCACATATACTTAGCTTCACATTTGTACGGGATGTCATCATCTTGAAAATATGTCCTGTAGTGACTCATTTTGGAGACTCCTGGTATGACTTGTTTTCTGCCAGCTTGTCTCATGACCCTGATAGGAACATAGGGGTGTATACCCCTTAACCCGATTAACACCAAATGTGGAGCATCCCTGGATCTGATGATGAAGTCACTAGTAGGGAACCACTCAAACATCCAATGAACTCGGTCCTCGGTTAAATTGTCAAAAAATTGTACCCATTATGTGGAATTATCTGGTTAAGCAAACATGTCTGGGATAAAGGTTATTCATTTAGGGTGACGGAAGGCTATGTGATAATTCCACGGCCTTCCTGGAAACTCTTGGCAGTACTGGCCTCTTTGGAGATGTTCTAGCAACCAAATCTGCAACAGCAAGTTACAACCCTCGAAATGTTTGAACTCTTTCTGGCAATGATCCAAAGCCCGATATATTTCTGTTATAATCATAGGAATGATAGTGTATGTTTGTCCCTCGATTCCCTCCATCAAAGCTTTGGTCACCATGGCCAGTCTGGTATGAATCATGTTCTCTTTGGTTGGAAACACTATCATACCCAAAAAGCAGACGATTAATACGAAACCCCTACAATGAATCCAACCTAGGGAGGTGATGGAGAACTTGTCATTAAAGATACAATAAGATTTTTTGTGTCCGTATCATTCATAGAGGAAGTCAAAAGGTATGTAAGCCATCTTCAGACATACCAAGTCGTCATTCTTTCTTAGGCACATCATTTTCATAAACCCTCTAGGAGTGCGATTTTCTGGAACCAATAGACCTAGATTGTCCCACGGTAGTCCAGCGAATCCCCCTATTTCCTCCAAAAGAAGAGTCATTTCTATGTTTCCAAAGCGGAACATAACCCTTTCTCAATCCCAGAACATAGTAGCAGCCTCAATCAACATGTTGTTTGGTTGGATGTCTAATAAGGAAGGTAGGTTTTCGAGCACCCTTTTCACATGATTTTTGTCACTTGATGGATGGTCCTTCCACCAATCTAGCAATAATGGTGGTATATCTCGGACCATGCCGAACCTAGGGACTTCGTTCCTCATTTTCTGCAAAATAAATAAGGTTAGACCTTTCCCCATCCGTATTCGACTATTTATACATTAACGATTAGCATATCGACATTTATTTCTACAAATAATGCACAGTTCATGGTTGCGTCCGTCGGGATTAGGGAAACCCCGATGGACTTTTGACAAGACTTTCCTTAAAGGGTTATGCGGACAACATATTAACCCAGGCTAGGTTTGACCATGATGCATGTACAGTTATTTTTAGAGTAATGTGTCTATAGAGGTCTAGACGGGTACCCTCAAGTGGACAACTTGAGGGGGAAAGGCACGGAACCGTCGACTGAACCGCTGATCGACTAGTTTTACCGCATATAAGCCTTTCCAAATTCAATAGGTTGATATAGGAAGATCACAGACACTCATCAAGTGTTGCTATAGTATTAATAGGCACAAATGGAGTATGATGTTGAGCATAATTTATTCAAAAAGGAAATAACATGTTGTCAAGTATTTGCATGATGAAAAATGATAAATGTGGTATTTAATAATTGTAAAGGCATTTAAGAAAGAAAAGAAAGAGACAAGTCAAATTCCATAGTACAAAATAATAAACATGGAAGAGAAATAAAAAATGAATGAAGATAGGCAAATAAATTCACATAGAGTGGAAAGGGGAAGGGGTGTGCAAGTATTAACGGAATAATAAAGACATGTTGAAATACTAAATCACATAAACAAGTTCGTTATAGTAAAAGCCTAAAAATATCCCCAGCAGAGTCGCCATGCTGTCGTACCCCCTTTTTCTCGTAAAATCGGGTTTCGACATTTTTGGGACAACTCCTTTTGAGAGGGTAAGGAATTGGAATTGAGAGAGTCGCCACCTATCGGATTAAGGTGCATTAGGTCACCTAGAGCAGATAACTCATATTACCAATTTACATCACCAAAGATCGGGTAAGGGCTCAAATTACCTCGAGGAGAAGGTGTTAGGCGCCCCTCGAGGTCAACAACGGAGGGTACCGGCCGAACTTAAATTAAGATAATTAGTATAAGGAAAAGTAAATAAAACTAATTAATAGGGATGGGGGTCCTATGTTTTTTAGCCTATAGGATCACCCCGTGCAATACTTTGTAACTCCCTCAAGTCGGGGTGTTACTCATAGCATTTAGCGCACGAACTATAATCTCATTCTACCTGATTACTATCTTTATGTTGTTACCAAGAGCGCTCTAGTCGATTCTAATTTGTTTCCTATGCGTGCACTACACATCCTTACCTATGACCCTGGAGGTATTAGGACCTCTATTTGGGATAGTTCTAGACCCAGCCTATGTTGCTCAAAAATGTAAAAGCCTAGGCGAAAAGCAAAACCAATTAGGACTTTCAGATAAAAATGCAAATATGGGCTCTTATTTACCTCCACACACTAACAACAACGGCACGCAATTGATTTATAGACTTAAATTAAAGTCCTATAGGAAGGATATCTATGGGAAACATAGTTGTGCGGAGGCAGTTTTATTAAGGCGAATGTTAAGACCTGTTGTTTGCCTACTGATTTTATTCAGTATAGTCTGGGTGCTTCTGGCAGTAATACATCACAAATATAAATCCAGAATTTTTATCAAGTGTATATTGCTTAAGTGTTTGGTAGTGGCGATTGTATTCAGAACCAATTAATAGAATCCTATAGGCATGACTTCTACGAGTTTGATTATTACAGACCTATAGACATTATTTCTAGGTGTAGCACTGACTTTAACTTTATAGAGACATGTTTTATTTCCCTTTTTATTCCTATAAGCATGCTTTCTAATTACTGAATTGATTTTGATCCCATAGACATGATATTTATCATCTGAATTGATTTTTGATCCTATAGGCATGATATCTACTGAGCAGTAAGATGGGCATAAATTGCATACATTGCCAGAAATTACATGGAACAAACATTGAGATCCTATAGGCAGGATTTCTAATGCATATTTATTTAACAAGTTAATGCGTCCTATAGGCAGGATTTCTAATATGAAATTTTAATCCTATAGGCTGGACTAATATGCAATTTTAATCTTATATGCAAGATTTCTAATTACAATTTTAATTTTATAGGTAGGGTTTCTAGTATGCAAATATGGAACTTACACAGTTTTGACAATTGAGCATAATTAACAACATAGATTAAACCCTATAGGCGGGATTCCTACCTAGTTTAACATATGAAAATAAGAAACCCCCCCTGATTTTATTAATTCCCCAGAATCTTTTTATTACAAAGTTATTACATACCAAATAATGAATGAATTACATAACGACAATATGATACACTATAGGAAGCCTTCATTAGGCCCAAATAAACCTGGGAACCAGGCCTTCTAACCAATCACCTTTGAGGCTCATTCCATAGGTACATCATAGTTAATGGTGAGGGACTCACCCATAGCACATATAAAACCAAGTTACTGGTGTGTCAAAGTTTCCAAGGGCCTCAAGGACCCAGAGCAATGCTCACACCAGAACCACATATTCAGAAGATTATTCACAAGAGATTGGTAACTAGTTCTCAGTGTGTCAGAGTTCACAGGAGTCTCATATGGACCCTGAGCAGTGCTCACAGTGGGGTGGTTGAGAACCTAAGAGACTAAAGTGGAAGTTTTAAAAGAGTGACAACAAAAGGAAGTAGGGAAAAATTTTAAAACAGCGATGAGTTCAGAAGAAACAAAGTTCAAAATACAGGATTGCATTCAGCAAACCAAGCAAGGTTTGAAAAGTACATAGTTTCAAATAGATTAATTCAGAAAAGAGACCTAATTATACTAAGTGAGCATACTGACATTTAGGACAACCATTGTTTAATCACAAAAATTTTTTAGGCAAAACAGTCACATCTTCACAAGAATTTAGAAGGATACCAGTCATGTTAGCAAACAAATTGACAGGGCATACATACTAAGTAATAAATCTGCAAAGTTAGGATAAATTAATTAATTGCATACTGATAGTATCTTAAGAAATGAAAAGTTTAGAACAACTGTAGGATTAACAAACAATGTGCATGGACAAGTTAAACATTAAGTTAGCTTTTAAGAGGATTCATATTATTCAGAGCATAACAGATTAACAGTGTCACTCATGGGGGGGGGGGGGGGTAGATTAAATCATAGAATCATAGAAGAATCATACTCAGAGTTTAAGCATGGTGGTCGAGCAACACATATTGTGAAACATAGAGAATAAAATGACAAGGGATTAGGGCTTACCTGTTAAGCAGGAAAGAAAGTAACCACAACAGTAAGTCCAGAATCAATTAGCCTTGGCTGTCAGCCGGCCAAGACCATCAACAATGAGCAAAGAGACTTAGAGTAAAGAATCTATGTTTCAGTGAGAGTGTTAGAGTCCAAGTCTGTCTTAAATCGGAGAGGGGAAAGGGTTTAAATAGTATTCAATTAGGAGAACAAATAAGGGAAGTAATCAAACACAAATAGGTAAGGAAAAAATTAATCATAAAATCAATTGAAGTCAGGGTTCAGTCAATTAACATGGCCTAACATCGTGTAATCAGGCAAGTAACATTTAAAAGAAGGAAAATATCAATTAACAACCAGCCTCAAGGAAAATAAGGTAAAGAAATAATCGAAACATGGTAGATTGAACAGAATAGGAAAAATATCAGTACCATACGAGAAAAGAAAGAGTAAAAGGAGATCAGTAAAAGATTTCAAACCTTAATTTTTAGGTAAACCTTCATAAGTCAGCAAAAATAAAAGGCAAGAGTCACATGCTTCGTAGAATGAACATAGACAAAAATATACTGAAAAACACATAATCGAACCAGATATGGTCCCAAAGATAAAAGGTCTGAAACCCTAATTTAGGGTAAACCATAAAATCAGCAGAGAAACAAGGGCAAAATAAGAACATAAACATGAGATTTATTTAAAAACCAACAAAGAATCGCACTAGAAAAAGATCTAAAACCCTAATTTAAGGCAATTTGAGGAAATTAACATGAATAGGAAGATTTGCGCATAATGAATTAAATATATACGAGATAATGATAAAAATCAAAGTTTGAACCAGTTTAAGTTTGAATCAAAGAGAATTTGAAACCCTAACCTTTAGGTCTAAGTAAGAATCCATAAGAGATTCGTAAAATAACCATACTCACAAAGAACGCGGGATGAACACAGACGGAATACACAACAGGTTAAGGATTGTGAACCAGATTTGGTTCGAATCCCTTAAGATCTTCTTACCATTTTAGGTAAGCCATTAGGAAATACCAAAATCGGGTAGCCAGTAAGGAGAAGGGGCCAAATAAGGTAAGGAATCAGTTATAGATTCCATTTCTGGGTTTAGAATCAGGGAGGTTTGCCTGACGGCTCTAGGGTTTTGAGAGAGACAGATGAAGGAGAGAAGGAGAGTATAGAGGTGGCGGTTTGGTGAAAATGGATTAGGGTTAGACGGGTAGGTCAGTTTAAATGGGTTGGGGTGATATAAATCGTTGATCTTCAGAGATCAACGACTGGGATTTAAAAGGGAAATGGGTCGGGGTTTTAAACGGGTATGGGTCTGGGTGCGTATTTGGGTTTTGGGTATTGGGGTATTGTGCTGGGGTTTTAAATACCCAATTAAATCAGTAAAATAATTTATACAAAATAGTTAATAAATAAATAAAATATCATTTATACATGAAAATGATTTAAAACAATTACTTAACATTATAAAAATATAAAAAGTAATTTCCTTGTATAAATAATGCAATTATGCATATATGTGGGCTATTATTGCAAAATATGCAATTTTAGGCGAAGGATGCAAAAAATACAATTATAATAAGTATATAAAAAATATTTAAAGCTTAATATGGAGATAGATGATGAAAACTGAATAAGAAATAATCATGGAATTTATTTGAGATGCAATTAATAACTATTTATGCAAAAATAAATTGATTAAAGCCTTTCAAAATTATGGAAAATTATGGGAAAACACTTAATAATGCCCATGCACTATTATGAAGGTATATATGTATTTTTTAAAATATATGACGGAAAAATTGGGTATCAACAACTCCATCATCACCAACAGTAACCTGCTTGGCACCACCATGCCGCATTGTGTCCCTTAGGACCAACAAATGAGGGTCGTCATACTACCAATCTTTGATGCGCTCAAACAAGGAAGATTGAACGACTGTGCAAGCTAAAATACGGCTGGGCTCTAAAATATCTAACCTCGCAAACTGGTTGGCCAAAGCCTGAACATCGGATGCAAGCGACTTCTCACCGACTAAAATAAATGCAAGGCTGCCCATACTCGCTGCCATTCTACTCAATGCGTCGGCCACCACATGGCCTTCCCGAGATGATACAAGATGGTAATATCATAGTCTTTCAATAGATCCAACCACATTCTAACCTCAAATTTTATCCTTTTGCTAGAACAAATATTGAAGGATCTGATGATCAGTGAAAACCTCACACGACACGCCGTAAAGGTAGTGCCTCCAAATCTTCAGCGCATCAACAATGGATGCCAACTCTAAGTCATGGACATGGAAATTCTGCTCATGAACCTACAACTGTCGCGACACATATTCAATCACCCTGCCCTCCTTCATCAACACAACACCGAGCCCAACAGGCGATGCATCATAATAGACCGTATAAGACATTGAACCTGTGGGCAACACCAACACCGGCGCTGAGTCAAAGTTTTCTTGAGCTTTTGAAAGCTCGCCTCACACTCGTGTGACCATATGAACGGGGCACCCTTCTAGTTCAACCTGGTCAACACGTCTGCTATAGATGAAAACCCCTCCACAAATCGATGGTAGTAGCCTGCCAAACCCAAGAAACTCCCAATCTCCATAGCTGAAGTTGGTCTAAGTAGTTCTGAACTGCCTCAATCTTCTTAGGGTCCACCTAAATGCCCTCTACTGGTACAATGTGCCCCAAGAAAGCGACTGAATCTAGATAAAGCTCGCACTTCAAAAATTTAGCATACAATTGGCTATCTCTCATAGTCTGAAGCACAATGCTATGATGATGCTCGTGCTCCGCTCGACTGCAGGAGTAGATCAAGATATCATCAACAAACACAATCACAACGGATTGAACTAAGGGTTGAACACTCGGTTCATCAAATCCAAGAATGTTGTTGGGGCATCTGTCAACCCAAATGACATCACTAGAAACTCATAATGCCTATACCGAGTTCGAAAAGTTGTCTTGGGGACATCGTATGCCCTAATACTCAACTGATGGTAAACAGATCTCAAATCAATCTTTGAAAAGACCTTGGCACCCTAAAGCTGATCAAATAAAACATCAATCCTCGGCAATGGATACTTGTTCTTGACGGTGATTTTGTTTAAATACAGATAATCTATACACATCCTTACTGATCCATGTTTCTTCTACACAAACAATACAGGTGCAACCCAAGTCGAGACACTAGGTCTAATGAAGCCCGTTATCCAGCAAATCTTGTAATTGATCCTTCAATTACTCCAACTATGGCGGGGCCATACGGTATGGTGGAATGGTAATGGGCTAAGTGCCCGAAGCCAAATCAATACAGAAATCAATATCCCTATTTGGTGGTATCCCCGTCAAGTCTGCAGGAAATACCTCTAGAAACTCACGAACAATTGGCACTGAATCGATAGAATTAACCTCTGCACTAGAATCATGAACATAAGCCAAATAAGCTAGACACTCCTTCTCGATCATACACCGAGCCTTCATATAAGAGATAACCCTGATGGTAGAATGGCCAAGAGTCTCGCTCCACTATAGTCGAGGTAACCCTGGAAAGGCGAAGGTCACCGTCTTGGCATGATAGTCCAATATGGCGTGATAAGGTGACAACCAATCCATACACAATATAACATCAAAATCAACCATATCGAGGAGTAGAAGATCTACACTAGTCTCAAGACTCCAACAGTGACCACACACGAACGATAAACACGATCTACAACGATAGCATCCCCCACAAATGTGGACACATATATAGGGGAACGCAAAGAATCACGAGGCACAACCAGATATGAAGCAAAATATAATGACACATATGAGTAAGTGGATCACAGACCAAATAGAACTGAAGCATCTGTACTACAAACTTAAACAATACATGAGACTAACGACGTCGGATGACTCAGCCTCAGGCCTGGCTGGAAAAACATAACATCGCGACTGAGCCCCACCACTGTGAACTACATTGCTAGGGCGGCCCCAAGTTGGCTGGCCTCCACCTTTATCGGTCTGACCTGCACCTCTAATGGCCAGGCCACCACCTCTGGCTGCCTATGTCACGCCCCAAAATTAGGGGACAGGACCGGTGCCTAACCGAATGAACCCGGTCAAGAGAACGTGATTTTCCTTTCCCACTTGACGCATTACCCCATGGTTATAGCATAATATATAAAATAGCAAGAGACAATCAAAACGTGTATTCACAACGTAAAGTCCATTCTTCGTCTTTTAACGTTTTAACATTAGATCTTTCCAAAACAAACCTACTAAATATAACATTCCCGATACGGGACCACGATTACAAGTAAGTACACAACTACCCAAAATATATTTATAAACCACATAATGTCTACGGAGCCTCTAAGAGTGCGGAGAAGTGTACATAAACTTGTCGGCAACAAGACCCCGGTTATACCTCAAAGAGACAATATATACAAAGAAGAAAACAATATATATATATATCAACATACGACCCCAGAAGGAAGTGAGGCTCATCGGAATTGCTGGAAGGAAGGAGGAGGAAGCACTACTAACGGCGATTAGCGCTACCTTCTACAGAACCACCTATATCCATATAAAAGATGTAGCGCCCCTAGCAAAACGTACGTTAGTACCATTGAATAGTACTAGTATGTATGAACAAACCCATCAACAATCAACACAAATAGAGGCATCATACAACATTACACCGAAGCAAAGGAAAACAGAACAAGAATTACCACATCCCTCATCCCGTTTTGCCATCTTTTGGTTAATGTTCTTTTAAGTTCCTCTTGTTATTATTATTTCTGATCCACCGTGTCGTTGTCACACGGAGTTCGATCTTTGCCCGATCAGCTAAACCATCCTAGGTGAGGTCCGAATATCATCACATCTCATATCACCACTATGGCATGTTCACACGGAGTCCGATCTCTGCCTGAATCGGCTAGGCTAATACCGTGGTATGTGCACTGCACACGGAGTCCGATCTCTGCCCGATCGGCTAGGCCATCTCAACTGAAACAGCGAGGACAATAATCATCATCATCATCTCACAATATCAAGTCATCCATGTGTACGGCATGGAGTCCGATCCCAGCCCGATCAGATAGGCCATCTAACCCCTAGGACATTCTCCTGTCGATTCATGGATATTTTAGATCAATTTTATCATTTTTCACCTTTTTGATCCCCAACACATATCATTTCATTCTTTGATTCATATTTCACAACAATCCATTCTTTAATCCATATTCCATAACCATCCAATCCATTGATTCATGTTTCATATCAATTCAATCCCTTGAATCGTATTTCATATCATTACAACTTTTTGATTCATATTTCATACCATTCCAATCTTTCACATTTACCACACCGATCATATACAAGGATCGCACACATAGTAGAAGAGGAACATAGTAATCACAACTCGCATACTCAAGTAGCACAACGATGTGGTAATAGCATGGAACGACATAGAAGCAAGAATTTCTCAATTAGGCACATAGAACTCATAAATTTCATAGATATCTACCAAGAGAATCATACCCGAAAAGTGAACACAATGGGTTTATCCTATGAAGTTTAGAGTTAGCCATATTTACCTCGATTTGGGATTTTTCCTTAATTTCTATCATAAATCACCGGACCTTCTAGCACCTTCAATCTAATTCAAAATGTGGCACAATTAAACTTAGAATTAGGAATCATGAACACGACTTGAACTCATTTGGGCATTTTATCAAACGCTATGCGTCCCTTTAGATTAACTAACCCCTTTTTAGTGAAAGATTACTCTAACCTACTCTCCTTTACTAGATTATGGTAAATTAATTACATGAATGCAAGACCCTTAACCCCAATCTTCAAGAACTAACCTATGTATGTTTCATTTTAACTAGAATCTGAGAATTAAGGGTAATGGGGTCCAAGCTTACCTCTTATGGTGAAGAAATTTGTGTCCTACTTGATTAGTTCCAAGCTTGAGTAGAGATGGAGGATCAAATTGGTGAAGGTGGGGAATTCCTCTCTCTAGAACCCACCCTTGCTTCTCTCTAAGTTATCAGATGGTCGTTAAAATGAGGGGGGTGGGTTTTATATGGGTCTAGGGTCGTGTCATAAAGATATAAAAATGGATAGTCCAACATTTCGGACCTGGCTTTATCCAGGCTTTATCTACCTAAAGCCTGGTCTGGCCTGGCCTGGCTTTATCCAGGCTTTATCTACCTAAAGCCTGGTCTGGCCTGGCTTTATCCAGGCTTTATCTACCTAAAGCCTGGTCTGGCCTGGCTTTATCCAGGCTTTATCTACCTAAAGCCTGGTCTTGCCTGGCTCTATCCAGGCTTTATCTACCTAAAGCTTGGTCTGGCCTGGCTTTATCCAGGCTTTATCTACCTAAAGCCTGGTCTAGTTGCGACGAAAAATTTTCAACTCCTCAGCGCATTGTTCAATCCCAAAACTCTGGAAGTACAATGTATTACCTACCTTGAAACTACAAAACCTTAAATTACTTAGCGAAGTTTTTCCCGGGGCCCTACATTAGGCCACTCATTAGACCCCACAATACTTATTTTATGACTTATACACTTATTTATCAAATCCAATTCGTTTATATCATATTTATAGCACATAAAATATTATAATTAGCCTAGCTGGCACCTCAAAATCCTAAATTACTTAGCAAAAGTTTTCGGGGCCTTACATCCTGACTCCTACCTATAGCTGGCCAAGCGGGCGGTGCAACACCCGGTGCCGGGACCATGGTGCGAGAAGCCTGATGCTGTGAACTGCTCGATGCATGAGGGAAAAATCTAGCAATGTGCCTCGGGTCACCACAAGTATAACAACACCTCGGCTGCTGTGACTGATGGCAGTAAAATTGACCCTGTCGACCTGAGTAACCACCCTGAAAACTTGGAGCGGAGATGCACTTATAGGAGCTGGTGGTAACAGTAGGCTAGCTGATCAGAATAAAGCATATGAGGGCCACGACCACCTGGAGCGCCATGGGATACGTGGAGTGCTGAATGAAACGGCCTTGGACAATGACCTATACCAAAAGTAACCCTACATCCAGATGGGGCATCGCTCAATCTACCGGAATGACGATGCCTCATGTAAGACCCCTGACTTCCCTGAGCAAGAACCATCTTAACTCGCCTAGCAACTTTGGCAGCCTCCTGAAAACAAATCTCACTCCCAATCTCCTTAGCCATATGCAACTTGACAGGCTGAGCAAGTCCCTCAATAAATCTCTTCACCCTCTCTCTCTCTCGGTAGGAAGTAAAAGAAGAGCATGACAGGCCAAATCTACAAAATGGGTCTCATACTGAGCAACAGTCATACTGCCTTGCTGAAAATAATTTACCTGATGGCGATGCTCAATGTGATAGGGAGAAACTTCTCCAAAAATAATTGAGAGAACTGGTCCCAAGTAAGAGCAGACAACCCCGCTGGTCTGGTCAACAAATAATCTCTCCACAATTTCTTGGCGGAACCAGTCATCTAAAATGCAGCAAAATGGAACATATTGGTCTCCACTGTACCTATGTTCCGTAGAACCTCATGACAGCTGTCAAGATACTCCTGGGGGTCCTATGAAGTAGCACCACTGAAGTGAACTAGGAAGAGCTTCGTGAACTTGTCCAATCTCCATAAAGCATTAGAAGACATATCTGGCCCCTCACCGGCCAGTGCCATAACAACTGGCTGAACTGCTTTGACCGGCTGAGCTGGTAGAGTCTGGTATTGGGGAGCCATTTTCTCCAGAGTGTGAGTAGCAGGCTGTGCTCCTCCTCCAGCCTGAGAGACGTCTGGTGCCATTGGAAATGCGCCGTCTATGCCACACTCTCCATAAGGCCCATCAACCGGACTAAAGCGTCCTGAAGCACTGGGATGTCAATGAACCCGTCCGTAACCAGAGTTGGCCCGGCAGGAATAGTCTGGGCTTGAGCCTCCTCCTCAAACTCTACCTGAGGCTCCACTGCTGGGGCTCTAGGTTGAGCCCTGCCCCTACCTCAGCCTCTGGCAAGGCGTCGACCTCGACCTCTACCCCTTATACGAGCTACCACTAGAGGCTCTGGATGCCGCTCAGCTAAATAAACGGTACGTGTTCTCGCCATCTACGAGATAATAAGAATAGTAAAGTTCAATCAGTAGTGAGAAAACAAAATCTCATGTAACGACCCGGTCCGTCGTTACGCAGTATACGCATCTATTCCTTTACTTCTGTCTTGTAGTAGCTCGGTTAGACTGTTCATGAAGTGTTGTGGTTGGGTGGTTCGGGTTCGGAGTGAAAATAGAGTTGATTGAGACACTTAGTTTCTAACTAGAGCTTTAGAGTTGGAAAAGTCAACCCGTAGTTGACTTATTGGTAAACGACCTCGAAATGAGGATTTTATGGTTCGAATAGCTTCGTTAGATGATTTTGGACTAAGGAGTGTGTTCAGAATTTTTTTAGGATGACCGGTGTAGAATTAGGCTTGAATTGGCGAAGTTAGTATTTTGACGAATTCCGGTTGATAGGCGAGATTTTGATCCGACGGTCGGAGTGGGATTTCGAGAGTTGTTGTAGCTTCGTTAGGTCATTTTGGACTTGCCCGCAAAATTTCAGGTCATTCGGAGATGGTTTGGTTGGGATTTTGATCAAATGCGTGTTTCGGAAGTTTTTGGGAATCATAGGCTTGAATCTGATGAGAATTTATGGTTTTGATGTTGTTTTTTGGTGTTTTAATGGCTCGACTAAGTTTGAATAACCATGTTTGATATGTTGGTAAGTTTGGTTGGGGTCTCGAGGGGCTCGGGTTTGATTTCAAACGTTAAACGAAGAAATTGTGACTTGAAATGCAGCTGAAGCTGCTACTACTGGTGTGATCGCACCTGCGATGCTTGGGGCGCAGGTGCGGACATAGCAGACGCGAGAGTGAAGGCGCAGGGGCGGAAATTCATCGCAAGGGCGGAAGAAAGGTCGCAGGTGCGGGGGATGGGTTCGCAGGCGCGGACTCTGAGTGTTGAGTGTAGGATCGCAGGCGCGGTCAATGTGTCGCCCCTGCGGGCCCGTCGTTGCGGTATAGCAATCGCAGGCGCGGAGCCTGGGCGTTTAAGTGACTTCCGTAGGTGCGGTTAAAATGTTGCGCCTGCGGAGTCGCAAGTGCGAGTAATGTACCGTTGTTGCGGAAATGCCTGGGCAGAACTATAAAAAGGCAGCCTTCGCGAAATTTGTTCCCTTTCACCATTTTTACACGCGGGTTGGAGGTTTTGAAGGCATTTGAAGAGGGATTTCGTTGTTTCTTCAAGGAGGTAAGTTTCTTGGACCCAAAACTCATTATGTTGTGCATTAAGAACGATTTTAGGTTGAAATCATTGGTAAAAACAGTAGAAAATGGTGGTTAGGGCCTGGGTTTAAGAGAGGAAGAATGGGGTAATTGGAGGACCATTTGAGGTCCGATTTTCGTGTTCTTGGTATGGTTAGACTCAGGAAAGGACAAGGGACGTGGGCCCGAGAGCCGGGTTTTGACCGAATTCGGGATTTTGGTATTTTTGCTAAATTTTGATTTGGGGACTGTTCCTTAGCACATTGTGACGCCATGTAATTGCTTATTGATAGATTTGGAGCATTTGGAGGCCGATTCTCGAGGAAAGGGCCAGGCCGAGTAGAGTTGAGCCGGTTTCGAGGTAAGTAACGGCTTCAACCTTGGAACTGAGGGGTTCAAAACCCCAATGTACATGCTAATTGATGATAGTTACTACGATACACTCGCCAAGTGACGGGCATATGAGTGTTGGTTGATCTGTTGTGGCCCGGCTTATCCCCAGGCACCGTTTAACTATTATTCCATCATGATATCGGTACTGTGAACGCTATTAATACGTAGAAACTAAAAGTAACATAACAAGTATAAATGATAAGACTTCGTGTCTATATGTGGAGACCGGAAAGGGTCCGTTACTGTTATTTCTATTGTGAACTTTACTTGTGCATACTCAGTCCTGTTATTATACACGTATTCGTATTTCAGTCTCAGAATTCATTTATTTATCATGCATTGCCATTGTTTGGGCTGTTACATAATGAGAGTATTGTGAGGAGACTGGTAATTCTGACTGAATATGGGCCTAGAGCCAAAGGTTGAGATGATACACCCTTCGTGGGATTGATATATATATATAGCGTTTGGGCCATATCCTTGGCGGCCCCTCTGGAGTCTTTACACCCCTAGTGAGCGCACAAATATTGAGGGATGGATTTCCCTGGACATGGATTTGTCCGAGACATGACACATAGAGGAATGGATTTCCCTGGCACAGATATTGTTCATGAGACATAGAGGGATTTATTTCCCTGGTACAGATTATGGATGAGTATGATATCCCGGAGATGGATTTCTCCGAAAGGCTGAATTGGCCTGCTCCCTCGGTACTTAGTGACTGAGTCACCACGTTGTACATGTTACGGGATGGATTTCCCTGGGCCAATGGACAATTATGTGTACCGAGAGGACTACCTGTGAGAGTTGCATAATACATACATGGCATTTAATTGTTATTTACGGATATTGTCACTGATATACTCGATTATTCTTGAAATATTCATTATTTGAACAATGACTTACGAAGGTTGAGTTCGTCACTACCTCCTCAGACCGTAGGTTGTTTTTGTTATTTACCTGCACACTGTGTGTGCAGATCCAGGTGCACCGAGTTTTGACGCGGAGCGGTGATAGCAACTATTCTCCCAGAGCCGACGAGGTAGCAGCTGGCATTCGCTGTCCCGTCCCTCTTTTCCCTATTCTCCTTTTCTGTATTGGAACTTTGAAACTATAAACTTCAGTTTTTATTATTCTCAGTTGTATTGATGTTAGTAGCTCATGACTGCGTGACTCCGGATCCTAGGGTGATCGTTGGAGTT
>ML247133.1:1399-18874 GCA_005239495.1 Nicotiana undulata
AATCCAAGTTATATTTAGCTTACAACAACCCTCAATTGCAATACAACACCATATAAGTGACTTAAGCTAATCCAAGTATTATCTTGTGGTTTATTATCCTAACAACTTAACTAACATAAAATCAAGCTTAAGCACAATTAGTAGGCTGTTATAATCATCTTAACCAGTAGAAAAAACTTTAAATTTCAGAAAAACACAGCCCACAACTATCCTCAATGACAACACAACCTCAAAGAGGTGTTATTCTTCACTAGAACTAACTTTTGATGTTGAAATATGGTGTAAACCATTTGCAAGACTTGAAATAACCTAGGGTTGATATGAAACCATAGGAGGGTATTTTACAGAACATAAACCACTTAAAACAACATCCCACACGAGCTGGAACCACCCAAAAATAAGCAACAACAAGAAGAACAAGAAACTTACTAGCGTGTCGAGATTCCCGACAGTTGATGTGTGTTGTTTGCCCTTTGTTTGGGTCTTGGATCATGAGAGAAACTTGAGAGAGTGTTTTTAGGGTTATAAGGTATGAATATACTGAAAATGAATGACTAAAAACGGGGTTGAGGCATCTTATATATATCCATATGTCTCAAACCGCCTACGTGGGTTCATAGAGAGCTTGTTGGCGCAGTCTCGCTAAAACGCGAATATCTCTCTACTCCGATATCGTATAGACGAACGGGTTAATGAGTTAGAAAGTAGACTCATAGATATTCAATTTGGTTAATATATCATCCAATAATTCCAAGTATATTGGAAGAAAATATCAGTTACATTTGACCTAATGTTCAGCACATTATGAATGTAACTTGTGAATACCTTTGCCAACTTTTGTTCCATTACTTGCTTTACTTCAAAACGTAGCACACGAATATCATATGAAAAACATAACTCATAGCATAACCTCCTTATCATGTAATGAAACATAGTCTCACCCTAAAGTACATGTTGTAACATTCCAAACTCGTCGACTTTCGACGAAACTTATTTTCTTCAATTGGTTTAGCTTCTAAGCTTTCCAATCCTATTGGTACTCGTTATTCATGATCTTAAATATTTGTAACCTCCAAGGTAACATTATTAACTTACTACATATGCTTCCAAATATAATCGTATTACTGAGCTTACATCAATTGACTTACGATGTACTTTCACGTACGAGAACATGGGGTGTAACATCATTCCCCCCTTTGGAAAATTCGTCCTCGAATGTTGGTTGATGCACTTATCGTATCTTAAGAAATAACTCTTACGAATACATTAATATTGTCTTTGCCATCTAGGGAGTTGTTCGGTGAAATAAATCCAAAGGCTAGGGCATTCCCCCCTTTAGGCCTCTTTCTCACACCACGACTTGTGGTCGAATTCCTTCCAATCTCGTAACTCTTTCTACCTTCTTTCATGCAGCCTGTAAGATTCTAACCTTGAATGTGCACCAATGAGACTCTTATCTCCTTTTTCCATTAGGTGTTAACCAATCTCTAGGCTTTACTTTGTGAACATATATAGTATTAGGACAAGTTGTCCCTCTGGCCATCTATAGGTGTACTAAAGTTTTTTTTTGCTTGGTACTTTGTTGAACTTATGACTACTGTTATATCTTTTTTCATGGCCTCAGTTATCTATGATTATGGCTTTATCATAACTAGTTAGGTCATACTGTACTATAACTCTTACTTCAGTTTATTATTATCGAGGCCTGCCACCAAACTCCAGGTTACTCTCTCACTGCTTATCCTATCTATATAAATCTAAGCCATTTAATGCTTCCTTATTACTATTCATCTTAATAATGACAGCCTAATCTTATCTCATACTTTTTAACTTTCATCCATCTATTGTTGATCCACCTTAATGTTGATCTATAACCTACCATTGATAACTTGAAACCTCTTATGTAATATATCGTCACTAGGGCTCACATCTCATCGGGGAATATCTGAAGTGATTATCCTGATCTACCTAGGGACGATACTATACTCTAATAACTGTATTTCATCGCATAATGTGATTCATCCTATGTGGGTATCTAATCCCGTGCAGTTCATGAAATCCTTGTTCTCAAAATCATTACTCAATCAAAGGCCTAAACGTCATCCTCTTATCATTTATCACAATTACACCCTTACTTTACTACCAGGGTTGCATTCTATCTCTTATAAATGCTCCTAGTTTTAAACTCCTTTAAGTTCACTCATGCTATACTGAGCTTTTTATAACTTTATGGACACCATCGGCTCTCTTGTTGTGATGGGTTTAATCTCGAGGAATCACCTATTCTCGTCACCTTCTCACTCACATTTTCTTATCCTTACACCTATCTAGCTAAAACCTTGTTGCTCTACCATACTTTAGCTTGCGGCCTATGCACATCTATTTTTACTACTCGCAACCTTCCTTTTAACATGCTAGCACTATAGATTTCCTTACATGCCTACTCAGTTGTCTTTAAATGTAAGCAATTTCTTTTTCTAGTCGTTCTGCCACTTGCTGCATGGATACTTGGCTTATTTTAGTGCCCACGAATACGGGAGTTCCCTGTAACTCATATGATCTCAATTATCAAATTTTGGTTTTTTTTTCTTTTTCCCGTTCATTAGACACGATAGGTGCCACTTTCTTGTGGAGTGCATACAACATTATAGTGAGACTGCTTTTACAAGACCATTTCTTCTTTAGGTCACTATGCTTATGCTGAAGCTTGCCTCCTTATTTTCTCAGCTAGTCTTTCGTTACAGTGCTTAGGAAAGAACTTCTGACTCTTGTAAAGTTGAGACATTATTACATTGTATATCCCACGATATTTCTGATGTTTTTACTCGCCTATCATTATCCTTAGTTACTTACCTCCATGACCTTATGCTCGTAGGGTTTCTTCTAAATTGAAATTTCAGTTGTCTCCATTGTGGCGCTCTCTATTATTTCCGTAACACTTCCATTGTACCTTCTACTACCCAACCTCCTGTCTGAATCTTTCTCGAGGATTACGATTTCGTATCTAAGAGACTGAATTTCCTATGCTGGGTTTCACTACGTTTATCTTGCATGATCTACTGATTTGCCTATATCCTCCTATCTAGACATAACTAGGCTCTTCCTGAATCAACTACAGACTACCCGTTGGTCCACTCTCATATCTGTATTTTATGTAACGCCTCTTGGGTTTTGTCCTTTGTCTTAACTTACCTCTCGTACGGGATCCTTATGTATCAAGCGTTCATTCACACTTATTTATCAATATCATCGAGTGTGAAACCCTTATTGATTCTCCCCCGCGTCATGCTTGCATAATGTTCTGGAGTCATATTATATCTGTAGGATATGAATAAATGCAATCTCATTCCTTTCACCCTTTTTTTACCGCATTCTTCCCTTACCATTCGATAGTTACCTCTTCCTCTTTGGAATTTTTTTTTCACGTCTTCACTCACATATTACTCGCTTTGTGATAACCCTTCTACACCAGGGATAATTGAATTTCTTACGCACAAGGGTGACACCTGGTGTAACTTGCACATTTAGTCCTCTAAGCTCTTCGTGAATGACCTTTAAAGGTTATTTTTCTATTTTTCATTCTATTATTATCGAACACTATCTTTGAAACGATGCCGTCTATTACTATTTCCTTTGATCCCTAATTCATGTTCGATTTTTTTTTTACTATCCCATACTAATTTCTATTAATGGGGGGTCTAGCTTTTACTTCTGGTTATCACGTTAGAGTCACAAACTTATTTCTCTAAATGAGGATGTGACTTTATGACCTATGCTCTTTTGTTGCCTCGAGGCCTGTTACCTCTTGTCTTTTTCTTCCCTTAACTATAGATTCGGTAATACTGTCATTTTGTTTTTGATCTACCATTGTCATCCACGTGTCACATCTTACTCATAATGCTTTTTTAACTCTCTTCTCATTTCCATGCTAACATTTATGTCTATCACTTTATTCTAAAAACTCCAAACAAACGTTCCTTAACTTTTAGCTCCCCCTACTTTATCTCACCGGTTCTTTGGGACGCCTAACATTCTCTCCTTTTTTTTGTTACTAGGGGTTGGAGTCTTACTAAAGTAAATATTTATTCCTTCTAGGATCCCACTTTCGATCTTCTGAAATTTCTAAATATTCTAGTATTCATATCTGACTGTACTATTCTAGAGTTCACCATATGGGTCTCTCACAAGGAGATCTATACCATATTTGCACTATCCTTTGGAAATATTAGCTAATAATAATAATCATCCACCAATTTGGGTTACTCTAACCCCAGCTAGATCTTGATATCTTATCCTTCTCTTAAATTATGTCAGTTAGCTCCCATAGGGCATAATTGAGATTGGTATGGACAATTGTATATATCTTTGTTACTATTGTAAGTAATTCAATATTCTTGTATTTTTCTGCTTGAATTATAAATACTAATAATCTTTATTAACTAGGTACCTCGTAACCCTCTTCATCTTTCTTCTTTTACTTGCTGAAACTTGTGTCTACCTTTCGATTCTCTTATTTCTTTTTTTACCATATGGGTGGATAGATATTCTTGCCTCAGATCTCCTTTCAAGAAACTTACCCATCTTAGTACATACATGATCTGCTGAAGACCTTACATTTACTCATCATATGCATGATGCAAAATCGAGTTCCTCTGACTCAACTCTTCCACAGCAATATTCAACCTCTTACCAACCGTCTTTCTAGATGTATGCATCGTCGTATTATAAATAAGATAGAACTGAGGAAAATTGAGTTCTCACGACTGAGCTCTACCACACGATCTAGAGTAAGAAGAAAGAGTAACAATCCTAAATTCCCTGTAGCCTCTTGCTTATAAGTGTGGTGCACAACCCACCCATAAAAAAGACTCTACTAGACACGACTTGTAGACATCTCTAGGACAGAACTGCTCTGATACAAGTTTGTCACGCCCCAACCTTGGGAGGCGTGGCTGGCACCCGGTGCCAAACTGGCCCGAGCGAACCACTATGTAACTCGTTCGTTCCTTTTTTTAACTATCATGGGCCAACATGGCCACAACTCGTAATGTGCAATTGCAAGTGGAAAAAAACGTTGTATTAATGAATCATTTTTCTTAAAACATGAATGCATATGGGCCGTCAAGGCCTCTGACATACTATACAAACTGAACCCCTGTCTACAAAGCCTCTAAGAGTACATAAACATCAAAAAAGGTCGGGACAGGGCCCCGCCATACTAGTCAATGCATGTCCCAGTTATACTGACCAAATAGGCAACTCCGGAGCGAGTGGAGTGCAGCAACACCTTCCGCTGAGCTGATAGCCTACTAGGAGGACTGTCAACCTGTCTATCGGAACCTGCGGGCATGAAACGCAGCGTCCCCAGGCAAAGGGACGTCAGTACGAATAAAGTACTGAGTATGTAAGGCAGAAAAGCATAACTAAGAACAGTAATGTAAAGAGAGGTCTAGGAGATACAACCTGTAGCATCTGGGTGCTTCTAAGAAACAGTAACATGAAAGGCATGATACATATATACACATACTCTTTTAAAACATCCGCCTATGTGGGCATCATCATCATCATAGAACATTCACCTCTGTGGGCATCATCATCATCATATCATACACGGCCTCAAAGAGGACTCGGTAAACCCAACTGATCAGTGGTTGCACAATAGGTGCCATACCCGGCCGACTATAGCGCGGCTCGGTAGAGTAAAGTA
Source organism: Nicotiana undulata (assembly GCA_005239495.1). Classification (NCBI taxonomy): domain Eukaryota; kingdom Viridiplantae; phylum Streptophyta; class Magnoliopsida; order Solanales; family Solanaceae; genus Nicotiana; species Nicotiana undulata. The sequence goes on from ML247133.1 coordinate 7,107, forward strand.
GATACATATATAATGCATGCTGGACTCATGGAATCATGTTCTAAACCTTTTGGAGTGACATAAGGTCATTGCCTCTTCGATTAACATTATGGACATCATACCATCAATATGAACTTCACTAGGATTCAAGGATCATACATACTTTCTTAGAATAACTTTGTAGGGAAAGAACAACATGAACAACCTTAGTTTCTAAGAGTAGATTCGTTGTGAAATAGCATAATGTGTACATTCATTTCACTTTAGATCATGCCAAAAGAAAGAAGGAAGTGCCTTAACATACCTTTGCAATCTTCTATCCAATCGTGAACCTAGCTCAATATGATCTTCTTACGTCTACAACGAGAACCCGACTTCATCATCATCATATAAGCATTGTAACTTTCATATTTCAAAACCAATATTCTACAAGAAAATGGACAGCACCTTCCCTGTTTTAACTACATCCCATATGCTACCAAAGGTCACCAAACATCCCAAACAACAACAATATAATTCACAATAAGCTCTCTGATTAGTTCAACAATCATTTTGAGCGGCAAGCTCGATTGGAATCCGTATAACCCATATCACACCTTATAGACTTCATACATTAACTTAAAAACATCATTAATATGATAATGAAGTAATTCATCAATGATTTCATCCTTATACCGTATATTTATATCAAATGAAACAATGCACAACTCTAGCTTTCTTCAATTGGCAACTTTATTCACTAGTTCATGTCTAGTACAACCATTTAACTTAAAATACATCAATACAACCTTAAGCACCTGCAAGAACATAATATACATACCTCCTACAGTAGCTTCAAGTTGAAATCCAAGTTATATTTAGCTTACAACAACCCTCAATTGCAATACAACACCATAGAAGTGACTTAAGCTAATCCAAGTATTATCTTGTAGTTTATTATCCTAACAACTTAACTAACATAAAGTCAAGCTTAAGCACAATTAGTAGGCTGTTATAATCATCTTAACCAGTAGAAAAAACTTTAAATTTCAGAAAAACACAGCCCACAACTATCCTCAATGACAACACAACCTCAAAGAGGTGTTATTCTTCACTAGAACTAACGTTTGATGTTGAAATATGGTGTAAACCATTTGCAAGACTTGAATTAACCTAGGGTTGATATGAAACCATAGGAGGGTATTTTACAGAACATAAACCACTTAAAACAACATCCCACACGAGCTGGAACCACCCAAAAATAAGCAACAACAAGAAGAACAAGAAACTTACTAGCGTGTCGAGATTCCCGACAGTTGATGTGTGTTGTTTGCCCTTTGTTTGGGTCTTGGATCATGAGAGAAACTTGAGAGAGTGTTTTTAGGGTTATAAGGTATGAATATACTGAAAATGAATGACTAAAAACGGGGTTGAGGCATCTTATATATATCCATATGTCTCAAACCGCCTACGTGGGTCCCATAGAGAGCTTGTTGGCGCAGTCTCGCTAAAACGCGAATATCTCTCTACTCCGATGTCGTATAGACGAACGGGTTAATGAGTTAGAAACTAGACTCATAGATCTTCAATTTGGTTGGTATATCATCCGATAATTCCAAGTATATTGGAAGAAAATATCAGTTACATTTGACCTAATGTTCAGCACATTATGAATGTAACTTGTGAAGACCTTTGCCAACTTTTGTTCCACAACTTGCTTTACTTCAAAACGTAGAACACGAATATCATATGACAAACATAACTCATAGAATAAACTCCTTATCATGTAATGAACCATAGTCTCACCCTAAAGTACATGTTGTAACATTCCAAACTCGTCGACTTTCGACGAAACTTATTTTCTTTAATTGGTTTAGCTTCTAAGCTTTCCAATCCTATTGGTACTCGTTATTCATGATCTTAAATATTTGTAACCTCCTAGGTAACATTATTAACTTACTATATATGCTTCCAAATATAATCGTATTTCTGAGCTTACATCAATTGACTTACGATGTACTCTCACGTACGAAACCATGGGGTGTAACAGTGGGGGTATGTCCATATTAGTAATTTCAGAGTCCATATCATCTTTAAGAGTTAGAAAACGATTAGAAGAATTTTTAGGGGGCCGTTCCTGAATTGTTAGGCTAGTTTGTTATAGTTGGGCCTTATGTGGTCCATTAGGTTGAGAGAGCTTACCTGCTGAAGCTGGTGGTGACGTCTCCGCTTTCATATCCCGTTCCAACCTCTCCAGTGAGCGCGTAGTATTATGCAAACGTCGGTTAGTCCTTCGAGGAAATTGCACCGTCTGCCATTCCTTCTGGTAGGCCTCAACAGGCTGGTTGTGAATGAGAGAAGTAGATGTAGTATTTGTATATTATGTAGCCATATTAGAAGTATTTTTAAAAGAATAGTTTAACGTTGCATGCCCAAAGCGACCATTGTTCATGCAAAGAAGGTTGAGGCCCTCGTATAGAACCGTTTGTTTGTGGTTGCCAATATTCACATGCGTTTGTAGTGGTTTTTCAAGAGGTACCTCTATACATATGCGTGCATACCGCCCTCTGATAGTACTCGTGGTGCAAGTATCTACCTTTAATAGCTTCCCTAGTTTAGATCCCACCCTTTGAAGGATTTCTAAATCGTAAAACTCCGCAGGAAATTCAGGTAAGCGTACCCATATAGCAGAGTACGTTAGTTGTGTATTGGAGGCAATGAACTTAGGTTCCCACTGTCATCCTGAGAGGAAATGGTTCAAGATAAACTAGGGTCCCCCATGAAGAGCTTTGATCATATTTTCTTCGTTTTGAAATTTGATAAGGAAAAATTCAGATCCTAGATCAATTAAGGACAATTGTTCATTAGGTTGCAATAGAGATAGTAATTTCTGCTTTAGTAATTGATGACCCAATTTCTTTCCAAATATTTTGACGATTACAGAATGTTTTCAGGGAGAGTACAGACGTGACTTATATTCAGTTGTTATTGGGATGAATAGATCCTCCTCAGAATTAGTAGAAGTTATTTCATCAGATAGATCTATATTTGGTAGTTGTGAAAGTACGTTGTCAGTGTTTATCGACGAGGTATTGTTGGCTAGTAGTGTTTGTAGGAAAGTTCTTTGTGAGGTCAGTGTGGATGCAAGTTTATCAATCTGCATCTTTCCTATGTCAGGTGGTTCTTGTATCTGTTGTGGTGGGGTCTGATTAGGGATATGAGTTGCCATTAGGTTTAGGGAGAATCAAGAATGGAAGTTTAGGAGTTGGAATTTTTGAGTGTTTGAAAGTGCCTAGAGAGAGAAGGTCTCACCTCTCTCTTTTTCTTATTATCTTATTATGATACGACTAATGCAATATGAAACAACCAACTGTATAATATGTCCCTCGATCCTAATTTATGTGATAATGTTTGATTGAGTACAAAATTTAATAAAAAAGAATGACTTTTAAGTCTTGTGGTTTAAAATAAGTCATAGATATTGTATGACTGTAATAAAGTAAAATGGGACACTTTAAAATTAATTGTTATAAAATATAAAAATATATTATTTTAAAAATTGATTAAAAAAGAAAAAATATCACATAAATTAAGATTTAAGACCGAGGATATGGTAGCTGATTAAGATATAAATTTTTGCATTCATAAATGGCTATGATGTACTGTTCCTTATCAATTGTCAGAGCGCAAGATGAATCATCATATTTTCTTCTACAATTTTGTATTTCCAAGTTATATGAATCTTTTTTGTTCTTTTTTTCTTTATTTGATAAATGTCATATCTTATCAAATTCAAGCTTGAATTGTGGATTAAACCTGTAAAAACTGCATGGGGCGCCTTATTTGATCGTCCCCATTTAATATATACTTATATTTTTAAAATTATTGAATCTATACCCTAATTTTGATAACTCCAAACCCGTCGTTGCCTCCTCTTCTTCTCCTGTGACTACTTCGCTCCATTCTTACTCTTCTTCTTTTCTCTCTCAAACATGTTATCCTGTAAGTTACACATATTATCGTTTCCGGAAATTGGACAAAGCGACAAATCAAGAAGAAAGAAAGACTCGCCACTACCTCTCAAACATTAATACAACCCAACACAAAGTACCTAATAAAATAAGAGTTTATTGTCAAAACTCGAAGAAGCATCAACTGAAGTTTGGGACTACAGGGCCAAACTTCAGACATTACCAGGTTAAATTTTGTCTGAAGTTTGCAACTATCATGCCAGGAAAAATTATCTGAAGTTCAAATATAACAAGCTGATTTTGTCTGGAGTTTGCATTACAAATTAAAGAACTTCAGACTAATTTGTCTGAAGTTTGCATTACGAACTGAATTATTTTGATTGCTTTTGCAAGTCAGGTCAAACTTCAGATGAAAATATATCTGAAGTTTTACTTTGATAAGGTCACACGTCAGGCAAAAGATTTTGAAGTTCAAACTTCAGACATAAACTTTTGCTACTTCAGGCCGCGTATGTCTGAAGTTACCCAAAAATTGAGTACACTTGTAATTTTTTTTGTAAAATAGGTATAAGTTAAATGGTGACCCAAAAACTTGGTATAGATACATATGCCCCCTAAACCATTGTAATTGTTGTTTTGCTAAGTCAATTATGTTTTAATTAAAGGGCCTAGTGATCAAATCCCAATGTCAATTAGTAGGGAGACTTTATAAAGCAAACAAGTCTATGTATGACAACTATAGCTGTTGGCTAGAGAATAGCCCTTTGCCCACAAATCCCCACTTTTCTGTGTTTTCATATCAAAGATAAACCTAATCACTTTGCTAAAAATAAAAAAAGATAGGTAAGTGAAAATGATATAAAATGATTAAAGACAAAAACACTTTAATCTCTCCAATTAAATAAAGCAAAAGTGCTTATCATCATGGAAACATATACTAATGAACTTTCCCAAAGTTTGAAAAAATATGGCGCCTCAGTCTGAATATATCAATTTTTCAACCCCAAAAAGTTCCTATCAGCACCCCTTTTTCCCCACAATTTTTCTCTATTTTAGTTATGGTCAAAATAATTGCATAGCGTTAGGTGGTCAGCATAATATTTTGAATCTTCACCTATACCTACTAAGAACTTTCCCCAAAGATTGCCACCCCAAATGTGCAATTATACCTAAAGATTTTAATTTCAATACACCAATAATATAAAAGATAATTTTGTGTAACTTTTATAATAAGCAGAATTAGTTACTTAAAAAGTAAAACAAACAACTTGTAATAATAGGTTAAATTACACTGATAATGTAATAATTATTTTAGTTATAAGTTGTTATTAGATGGAAATACAAGGGTAATGTAAATCATTTCACGCTATCATTGTAATGTATGTAGTTCTACTTGTGATAATATGTTAATTATTAGTTTTATCAAATTATCATTATTATTATTTTATAAGTAGTCTGAAAGGGAGTCTTGAAACAATAGTAAAATTATTTTTGTATGACCTATAAGTCACGTGTTCGTGACATGCTTCAGTCACTGATGTTTCAAAACATCATGGTAGACTGCCTATATCACAATCCCTTAAGGGTCGTTTGGTAGCCGGTTAGAGAGGAGTTATCCATGTATTAAAATTAGGATAATTTTATATATTGTTTGGTTAAAAGAAGGGGAAAAAATAATCTCCACGTAGAAGCTAGCATAAGTTATACAATGTTTGGTTGCTTTTTCCTCTTTTCCACATAAAATGTTGCATTGCTAATACAATGTTTGGTTCGTGTTTTTCTTTTCCGCATAACTAATACATGTATAAGTTATGAGGAGATCTATATATTATTTATGCAGGGTAGAAGGTGGAATAACTTATACATGTATTAGTAATACTTGTATTAAACACAAATTGACAAGAATACCCTTTATTCAAATTGGTATTTTTTTTGTTTAAAAATATATATTTAAACTATACTAACAATTTAATAAAATAAAGTAAGCTAATAATAAATAACATTCACATTACATTTATATTACTAATTCTTATATAACTACCGCATGACTAATCCCGGCATAACTAATTCATGCATAACTAATCCCAACATAACTCAACCTTGCATAACTTATCCTTGCATAAATAATCCATGCATTACTTATTCCTGCATACATACATAACTAATATATGCATAACTAATACATATATAACTAATACCTGCATAACTCTAACCGGCAACCAAACGACCCCTTAGTAACACTTCTCCAAAGCTAGTGTAAGCGTTAGGCACTATGTGTACTAGGCTGCCTTTTTTTCAAGTAATCTACTTTTTATACTGTCAATACATAAAGCATAAGTGCCAAATAAAACATCCAAGAACACAAAATTAATGCCAGAACACTAAGTAGGCGTTTGGACATAAGAATTGTAAAAATCCAAAAAATGATGAAATTTTTTTTGTGAAAATGATATTTGAAATTTAGAGTTGTGTTTAGACATAAATTTCAGTTTAGGTTGTTTTGAAGTTTTGTGAGTGATTTGAGTGAAAATTTGAAAAAACACTTTCTAGAATTTTTTCAAAAATTTTCAGAAGGCATTTTCAAGTGAAAAATTGAAATTTTAATAAACAAAAGATGATTTCGAAAAATAATAAAATCTTTTGGAAAAAAAAGGAATTTTTTTTTATGTCCAACAGTCTCTAAGACATGGTTTAAGATCTTACTGTTCCCCATAAACTTCTCCTTACACATTTTCATTGTAATTTTGTTCCTTCCTCCCTTGAAAGGTCCACCACATCTCCTCCAATCATTCAAGAGGGATGAAACACAAGGACAGACAAACTGTATCCAAGGTACAAGAAAACATGAAGAAAAAGACAAACAAAACCCACAAAAATTGTTCTGTCTTAAATCTAAGACCAAGCAATTTTCACCTGAATTAATGTCTAAGGTACTACTATATGCTAAAACAAGCCCAAAAATACAAGATAAAAGAGAGAATAAAAGAAAATAAAGAGAAATGGTGGATATATTTATAAAAGAACATCTCGATACGAAATATTCTGTATTCACGTAGGGTTAAAGTATCGGCCGAATCTGAATATTTACAAAGACTTGGGATCTTTACAACTTTTTTTCCCCTTCAAGCATCCATGTCTGAGATCACTGTCCGACTAATCTGAATTCGCGCAGTTTAAACGGTATATTGCCGCTCTATATGGCTGAGGACTGGCTTTTCTTCAATTGAAAGAGAATTCCTCTTAATAAAATCCAAACAATCTGCTATAGCTTCAGCATAAAATGAATTTGAACGTGTATAAGACTTTAACCTATAATCACTTCTATTACCATACATAAAATAATCAGCTTGTTTTCTTGAGACCAAATTCCTGTTGCTGTCGTAGCTTTCATCTTTCTGATTTCCACCATTAAAATTCTTCTTCAACAAATTTAGAACATTCCCATATGATGATTTCCATGATTTCCTGAAAATCTTGAACAAATACAAGAATTTTACACGTAGTTTTTGCACTGAAAATCTTCTTGAATTTACCTTAAAACCTCTAATTCCATAACATCTTCTTCCAATTACTCTGTTGTAACCCATATAACCCATGATTTTAATTTGTTTTTTTCAAGTGATTAATTGGGTTTTGAGGTTATAAATAAGTGGGGAAAATGAATCAAGAAAAGAAGAAGGCAATGATTAAATAAGTGGAGAAGGAAAGAAGTTGGAAAATGATGGGTTTAAGAGGAGACTTTTGAAAACGCGGAGGTAAGACTTAAGAGAGGAATATATATTTCTATTTTCATAAAAAATAGTAAATGAGGTAAGAGCACATATTGATTTATATAGAAAAATATGCTTTGATGATTAATTATTTGATTAATTACAATGATTAAAAAAAGTGAGAATAATCAAGATACACTGTTGGGTGACGAGTGATATAGAAATGGGAGGAAAAGTCTATTATCTATAGGTACGTTTCGCTGGATTCAAAGTCCAGAGTGCTAACCACTACACCATAGAACCATAGGCTTATTAGATAATTTTATCTACCAAAATTTACACAGAAAACATTTTTTTTTTCTTTGAATTGAAAACATGGTATCCCATAAATTTAGAGGTGGCAAATTGGCCATTTGATCAATTGGATGGGTCAAAGAAACTCAAATCAATAAACAAGTTTTGAGCCAACCGGCCCAAAGTTAGCTTGGGCCAAAGTTAAAATGATCAAGATAACCAAACAACGAGAGAAATTAAAAAATAGCCAGATTTATAAGTGGTTATTTAAAAATTACAAGTAATCGAAATTTAGTCACTTTTTATGTAAAGATAATTCTGAACGAAAATACTGTTCAAAATCCGAAAAATACTCCAGCATAATATACTGGAATTCCAGTATAATATACTAGAACTTCAGTATATTATACTGGAGTTCTAGCATAAGTATATTGGACTTCCAGCATAATATACTGGAGTTCTAGTATAATATATCGGTCCAAAATAATATGCTGGAAGTTCATACACAGGTGCACCGATCACTAGTATATTATGCTGTAACTTTCCATGTTGCAGCAAAATAGTGGCTATTTTTTAATAACTTTACAAACACTGCCTATTTTTGAATGATCAATCCGAAAAATGGCTAGCCCGTGCTATTTTTACCCAAAAAAATGGGTCATAACCCGACCTCCCATCCCCCCCCCCCTTTTTTTATCNGGGGGGGGGGGGGGGGTGGATTACTTTAAAATTTAGTGATATATAAAAACATTTATTTATTCTCACAAATTGGAATGCTAGCAGTTTTCCAGTACGGATAATTCGGTATAATAATTTACTAAATATTATCTCGCTAATCATTGACCAATTCTTGCCACTCAATTATAAAGAATAATTTTTACAGTAAATTATAATCCAAAAAATAGTTTAGAGCTAAAGATGACTTTAATGTCGACTCTTGATTTCGTTCGGTCTAGGGTGGCAAATGGTCGGGAGACAGTGACGGAGGCAAGATCTCCATGAAAGGGTTCAAAAAAATTTCTTTTGTAGCTAGTGGGAATTGAACCTATGATCTTAGGTAAGCTTTGAATCCCCTTGAGCATTAAACTATACTTTTGATTTGTGTTAAAGGGGTTCAAAACTTAATATATAGAGGTGAAAAACAAATTTTGCCTTATATATACAGTGTAATTTTTCGACGAAGGGGGTTCGGAACCCGCTTACGCCCCCCTAAATCCGTCCCTGGGGACAGAGGATATGGTTGAGTTGAAAACATGTAATGTAAAACAGATAAAATATTCTAACTGATCCATATTTAATACAGATAGAGAAAAGATTACTAATCGGCGAATAATATAGATATCCATATATACATGGCTTCTTGAATATGATTATTTTTAAAAAAATTTATAGTCTCGCAAACTTGAGGAACCTTCAATTTGAGTATTTCCAAATATTTGACCTTTTCGAACTCTGTGGTAACTCACTAGAGGCCGGTAAACAAAGAGAAGATGTGTATGAAGAAAAAGTGAAACTTATTGGTTATTAACTGATAATCTATTTTTAAGTAGATAATATAAATTTTATTCATATTAGATTCATTTTTAAAAAGTTCATTTCTAATATTTTTTTAGTGAATAATGGATAAATAGTTATTTTTTATTTATTTTGCCACCGCTTCAGTCTAATCCTTTTACTATTAATCTTTTCTGTTGCTGCTGTGTCGGCTTAGCTTCTAGTCTTCGTGGGTTGTTCTTCGAAATCTCAGTTATTATGAACGATTATTTATAGTTAATTTTTAGGTAATTTGAATTGTAAAAATATTTTTGCATTATTCATATATAAAATTAAATCTTTGCGTAAAATATGTATGTCATAGGATTACAATGTTAACATGACAAAACAAAAAAGAAATGTTGGCAGTTGGAGTGCCAAGACCCAAGTTCCAAGAGCTGGTCTGTGCCTTATTTGACAAAAACACCTTGTTTAAGTTTTATATTGGAATCAATTCTAGCTCAAATATGGACCCAAATTATTTTTTTGTCTATCAAAAGAGAAACATGGCAAATTTTTTTTTTTTTTTTGGTTTTCTTTTTTTCTCCTCTTTTTTTTTTTTTGGTTTAAGTATGTTCTACGTAGGGGGTTGTACAAAGTATTTACTCTATCATGTAGGTAATTACATAGAGGGAATATTTTTTTGATAAATATTAAAGTAATAAAGCCCGTTTAGATTAGCTGATTTGAAGTAGCTGATAAACATTAGGGGTTGAAAAGAACTGTTAAGTGCTGAAACTGATTTAATAAATAAGCAGTTACCTGTTTGGATACAAGTACTGAAATTGATAATAAGTTGCTGCAATATTTGATAAAAAAATATTGATAAGCTCTTTTTATATTAAATTGACTTAAATAACCTTAGAACTGGTTACACTTATAGGGGCGTAATTGTTTCAAAATTTTAGGTTCTAGATCGATTCAAATACAAAACATCATATTTGTCATTTTATTTTAAATATAATTGTGCTTAAATAAGATAATTCTTATGATAAATAATTTATTTTATGATAAACATATAATGATAAGTTATAATAATTAATAAATTGACACAAGTTTCTCAATAAAAAATAAACCTAAATAGGAAAAAATATTTGGAGAGAAACAAACATTGTCTTCATCACCACAACACTTAGAAAGCAATACGCCAAAAAATTGATATGTCCTCATTTATTTCATAAAGTTCAAAGATTAATACACAATTACATTGATACAAATATGCAAATGAATAGATAATTTGCTTATCTTAAATAGTTAATGAGAATTGTAGATTTGAAGGGGGGGTNTAAGTTGCACTTTGACCCATCAAGTTAGTATTTTGACTTGTTTTGAACCAATAGTTTGATGTAGGGGTTTACATGGACCGGGTTGGTTAAGTTTTTATCAATATCAAATCAAACCAACTATATCGGTTTGATTGGTTCAGTTTTATCGGATTTTCGTTTTTATTTTTACATGAATATTATTCCAATCTTACTTTATTAAAGTTATAAATAAAGTTTTGATAAGTGAATATATGTTTAGTAAATATTCAAAAGTTTGACAAACATATGACTATAAAAATATTTTAATGAGAGAATTTTTTTAGTAATACATGATAGTTATTTCTTAGTCGTCTAACAATAATTTTTGTTAATGTACGCTTTCAAGGTTAACACATGAGAAGATCCCAAATATTTCAATATTCTTTTTAATGAAAATACAATATAAAGTCTTAAAGATATATATAAAAATAATATATTTATATGTCAGTATGGTTCAAGTTTTTTACTCAATACCATATCAAGTCAAATCAATTTTTAATCAATTTAATTTGATTTTTCAATTTAATGCGATTTTCTGGTTCAGTTTGAACACCTCTACTTTGATGGATCATTTTGGGTTTTCGTTGGATCAAGTAAACAAACGGATCATAACTCACCCATTTAAACGGATCATAAAGCTATGTTTTTTCATTAACTTTATTAACCACTAGACCGTCTTACGTGTAAAAGGGTATCTATATATTTCCACGAATATAGTGACTGGAGTGGTTGCGAGATTAGACAGGCATAACAAAGAACAAGCTGATAACTACACTGCTGTCATGCAATACACAAGGTTTATTAATTAACATGTAAAATTGATTTCTTAAGTCTAAAGTCTCACAATTTTTTCTGATTAATTTCCTGCTTTTGAGTGGCCTACTTTTCTATTTAATCAATAAGCTGTCAGGTATTTATCATATATATATATATATATATATATACTGTACGGATTGCATTTGTGTATATATATACTCCACTAGAAAAGATTGCGGGGG
>ML247133.1:19140-41478 GCA_005239495.1 Nicotiana undulata
GGGGAGGGGAGGAGGGGGGATTTAGGTTGAAAAAATAGTTGAGGTAGTGATTATCGATGTAGGAGTTTTGTTCTAAAAAGGTATATTTTAAAGATAAAATAGTAAAAATCTTGGTCAAACTTAAAGTGCTTATAAGCTAAAAACTCATAAGTTGGAGGTGACCAGCTTATGGTTTTTGGCTTATTTTTTACTTATAAGCAGTTGGCTTATAAGCACTTTTAACTTTATCAAACACGTAGATAAGCCGAAAAAGTGCTTCAGCTTATAAGCTTAGCCAAACGCCCTCATAATCTAATAAAATATAACCAACAGGTTATCACTAGTTAAAGTTAACCTTAAAGGAATCTTTATACAGATAGTGGTCTCGGTTTACTGTTTAGGTCAATTGATTTTGTGGCTCTTTATAAACTTGCTTTTTAGTTTTACGACTATACCTCTTTTTTTTTTTTTTTTACATATAAGAGATATAGTTGATTGCTCTTTCTTTCGATAGAGCATCGGTACTTTTGGAGTCTCTCTCTGTAGGCGTGCAAGATTTGCTTTTACACATAAGAAATCTGTTATTTACATATAAGAGATCTAGAGAAAGTGTATGACAAGGTTCCTAGAGACGTTCTTTGGAGATGACTGGAGGCTAAAGGTGTGCCAATTGATTACATTAGGGCGATTAAGGACATGTATGATGTAGCTAAGTCTCGGGTTAGGACAATGGGAGGTGACTCAGAGCATTTTTCGGTTGTACTACGGGTTACACCAAGGATCTGGGCTCATCCAGTTCTTATTTTCCCTGGTGATGGATATACTGACACACCATATTCAAGGGGAGGTGCCATGATGTATATTATTCGATGATGACATAGTTCTGATTGATGAGACGTGACGCGACGTTAACGAGAGGCTGGAGGTTTGGAGACAGGCCCTTGAGTCTAAAGGTTTCAAGTTGAGCAGGACTATGATGGAATACCTGGAGTACAAGTTCAACGCCAAGCAGAGGGAAGCGTCATGGACGTGAGGCTTGAATCATAGGTCATCCCTAAGATAAAATGGAGGTTAATAACTAGAGCCCTATGTGACAGGAAAGTGTCACCGATACTCAAAGGTAAGTTTTATAGAGCGGTGTTAGACCCACAATGTTGTATGAGGCTGAGTGTTGGACAGTTAAGAACTCACATATCCAGAAGATGAAAGTAGCAGAAATGAGGATGTTGAGGTAGATATGCGGACACACTAGGATGGATAAGATCAGGAATGAAGATATTCGAGAGAAGGTGGGCGTGGCTCCCATGGATGACAAGATGCGGGAAGCGAGACTCAGATGACTCAGGCATGTACAGAGAAGAAGCCCAGATGCTTCGGTGAGGAAGTGTGAGCGATTGGATTTGGTGGGTACGAGAAGAGATAGAGGATGACCTAAGAAGTATTGGGGATAGGTGACCGGACTTGACATGGCATGACTTCAGATTTCCGAGGACATGAACCTTGATAGGAAGCTGCGAGGTCGAGCATTAGGGTTGTGGATTAGGAGGAAGTTGAGCATATTTCTATTTCGTACCAGTGTGAGGCTAGTCTGATAGAATTATGTCTTAGAATGCTAGTGGTTAATGTTGTTTTCACACTACTCTTCCATTTTTATAGTTCTGGGCCTTATTTACTGGTTATTGTTTTTGCTTTTCATCTATTTCCTTGTTCCTATGATAAGGGCAACTCGGTGCACTAAGTTCCCGCTATGTGCGGGGTTCAAGGAAGGGCCGGGCCATAAGGGTTTCTTGTATGCAGCCTTACCCTGCATTTCTGCAATAGGCTGTTTCCACGGCTTGAACCCGTGACCTCCTGGTCATATGCCAGCAACTTTAGCAGTTACGTCAAGGCTCCCTTCTTCCTGGTTCCTATGATGCTGTTATTATTTCTATGGTTTTTGTTGATGGTACTGATATATTGTCTCTTTTCGTCTTCTTAAGCCGAGGGTCTATCGGAAATAACCCTCTACTCCTCGTCGTAGGTCCGCGTACGCACTACCCTCTCCATATCTCACTTTGTATGATTTTACTGGAGGGTCGTTGTTGTTGTTGATATAACTTACATTTTTCGGCAGCAAGTGAAAGAATACGCATAGGAGCAGAATATTATGAAGTGAGGTGCTCTCATCAATATGTGTTATCATGTCATAAGAAAAAGTTGGAGAGAATTTGAAGTCCAGGAACTGTGAAGAATATTTGGCGTAGAAAATCTTCTTAATTACTGTTGGGGTAACTTTCCAATACTTGTCTCAAGATTAAAACGTATATGCATTTGGACTTGTAAAATAAAATGCTATAGTTTGACTAATATTTATAGCCTTTTCAAATCACGGTTATAGCAATTACAATAACACAAGACAAAGAAATTGTGACAAAGATAATCTTGCATGTGCTGTTAGTTGTAGAATCGATGGAAATATTACATATATTGAATTCGTATATTCCATTGAGTTGGAAAGTTTATAAACTTCCACAAATTTTCTTTGAAAACTCAAATATCGCATGAAGAGGCAAATGTACAAAAGAAAAGTTGAAAGAGAATATTACAGGGCAAAAAAGAAAGCAAAATAATTTATCCTGTTGACCTATGTATATCTATGCTGCTGGATTTACTTGCTTTGATACTAAAAATTGTTTCTTGAACTGATCTGAGGAGTTGTGATGGATATTGTATCGACAGTACTCGAGTCTATTTCAATTGGCAACATAGTAGAAGGCCATACAAATGCTGGCTTGAATGGTGGAACTTCTGGTGCTGGTACTGACCCTGATATAATTAGAACTATCGTCTGTGTTTTAGGCCTTTCACTAGCAATTGGATGAGAGCAAGCCAAAGCAAGTAGTAACAATCGCTTTGCTTCTTCAGCTACATATTCATCCCCGAGCCTCGTGTCAACAGCTTCGAGGATTCTACCATCGCGATGCAAGTACCAAACCCAATCAACAAATAGTTGAAAGCCATTAACTTTAGTTCCAGGTCTCTTGCCACATACTAATTCCAACAACACTGCCCCAAATGCATATACATCAGAATGTTGAGTGGCTTTTCCAGTGAGAAAACACTCTGGTGCAATGTATCCCATCGTGCCTAGCACGCCCTCGGCCTCAGCATACGAGGTCTTCTCGTGGTCAAGTGCTCGTGCTAGGCCAAAGTCTCCGAGGCGTGCATTGAAGTTGGAGTCGAGCATGATGTTGTTCGCCTTAAGATCGCGATGAACCACCTTCTGCTCAAACTCATCGTGCAGATAGTGCAGGGCTGAGGCGACGCCTGAAACAATCTTGTACCTGACTTGCCAGCTGAGTGGTTTTATATCTGGACCTGAAAAAAGGTGTTTGTCTAGGCTACCATTTGGCATGTACTCATATACAAGTAGTAGCTTTCCATGTTTGTGGCTCCATCCTGTCACAATAATATATGATTGTTAGATGCTTATGTCTGTATTGCTGTTGTCATCAGCTTGAAGTTGCACAGTAATTTGCTTAAAAGTCAATAAAAGTCTGCTAGAAAGGCAGATAGTATAAATGTTTCTGATAAGAAAGGTAGCCCGGTGCACTAAGCTCCCGCTATGCGCGCGGGGTGGGGGTGGGGGGAGGAAGGGTCGGACCACAAGAGTTTGTTTGCTCTCCTAATCAGCTTGAAGTTTACACAACAATATGCTAGAAAGCAAATAAAAGTTTGCTACAAAGGCAGATAGTATAAGTGTTTCTGACGCTATTAGTAAGAGTAATGTCATAGATGTGATTTTCCTCAAAATGATACGAGAGTTAAGTCACCTACATAATAATTACATGTAAGTTTCATAAAAGATGAAATTAGTAATCTACTAGAAAATAAGGCATGTTACCTAAAACTAAGGCCGGAGTTTCCCAGTTGCCTTCAACTGAATCATTTGTTGAAAAGGATTGCATTAGCAGAATTGATAGGATTTCCTATGCAAGACTGCTCATAGAGATATATATAACAAAACAAACTCCCGGATAAGATAGTAGTGAGGGATCCAAATGGAAGGAGCTTTGACCAGGAAGTAGGGGTGTTCGTACGGTACCTAATTAAATTCGGTATGGTTCGGTTTTTCTTCTTTTAGTTTCGGTTTATTCGGGTTGGTAACTTCGGTTTATTCGGTTTGAATACTAACTAGTGCATAGAGTCATAGACTGTAATATTCTAAATTAAAGTACTCAAAAGTACAAAATTAAAAATAGTTGTTGACAAAAGTTTTGTCCAAAACTAACAAATATAATCCGAGAGAGAGAAAGTTGTACATAAAAGAATAAATTTGATCCTTAGAAATGTCTTGTTACTTGCTTAGAGTTATTTGATGTACTTAGAGAATAAAGGAAAGTAAAATTTTAGTTTTTTATATTTCTATTATAATTAGTAATATGTGTAGTGTGCAATATAATATATATTTCGGTATGGTATTAGTATTTCGGTATTTCATTTTAAATAACCAAATATCATACCTAATACCAATATTTTTAAACTTAAACCTAATAACATACAGAATACCAAAATATCGAATATCAAATACCAAAATTTTCGGTTTCTGTACGGTAATTCGGTATTTACCAAATTATGCACAGCCTTACCAGGAAGTGACCTATGCTTGGAGACCAGTATACTGCAATATTTGCCTACAACTGGGACAAGAGTCAAGATATGATGAGTCTAAATGGAAACATGCAAACCAGGAATGAATTTGATCCACCGTAACCAGGTGACCAGCAACTGATTACTCAACCAAACTTAACAATGGAAGTAAGACAATGTAGTATGAGAAGAGGTGAGATACCAATATGAAATTTAGTTTTACAGCTATATATGGTCTCCATTCAGTAGGTAATAGAAAATGCTTATGGCATGAACTAATACTACTACATACTGTGCAGCATGGGCCATGGATAGCAATGAGAGTTTTAATGTTATTTTGACGGAGGAAAAGGGTAGCCCGGTACACTACGCTCCCACTATGTGCAGGGTCTGGGAAGGAACGGACCACAAGAGTCTATTATACGCAGCCTTACCCTGCATTTTTGCAAGAAGCTATTTCTACGGCTTGAACCCGTAACCTACTGGTACAAGAAGAAAGATAGAATAAATGGGGCTCCGATACAAGAAAAAGAGACCGTTTACTTAAAAGAATTTATCCAAGACTGCAACATGGCTGAACTAAGAAGTGTAGGGGCACAATTTACTTGGTCGAACAATACAATAAGCAGCAACATAGATAGAGGGTGCGGAATGCACAATCGATGCTTGAATACCCACTACTCGGCTATTAAGTTAACAGAGCAACAAAAGCAAAAATTATACACCATTCAGGGTTTTTAACTTCATTGCGGAGCATTCAGAGTTTCAGCAGTGTGTGGAGAAAGGATGGACCTGTATGAACAAGGGAGGCCACATGGAAAATATTTGGGGCAAACTGAAGAAGGTCAAGTAGGAGATCAAAAAGCTCAATACAAGTCAATACTCAGGAATAGTGGACAAGATTAAGAGCTGCAGACAACAACTAATGATAGTGCAAGAGGACCTGAGGATGCAAGGAAACTCCACTGAACTCAAACAGGCAGAGAACAGAGAGAAGCTGGAGAAATGGGTACTTATTGAAGAAAGTGTAGCAAAGCAAAAATCCAGGAATCAGTGGTTGGGATTAGGGGATGATAATACATCTTACTTTTTTTGTAGCCATGAAAAACAGGCTGGCACAAAACAAAATAAGGAGGTAGCAGAGGCAATGTTACAATTCTTTGATAGTAAGAAGCTATATTAATTGCACCACAGTAACTCTAATACCAAAGGTCAAGAACCCATCTACTGTCATACAATTCAGACCCATATCTTGTTGCACTGTAGTGTATAAACTGATATCAAAGATCTTATTAACCAAGAGGCTACAAGGAGTTATAAACTACATAGTTGATCAAGGAGGGCGTTACTAGTATGGGAGAAAGTATGCTGACCAAGAACAACAAGGGGCTTCAATGTGCTGCATCTGGAGACCTGGAACAAGGCTGTTGTGATGAAACTACTATGGAACCTATGCACAATGAAAGATAAGATGTGAGTAAAATGGGTCCATATATACTATGGGAAAGGAAGGAATAGTTGGGAAAGATTATTGCAATGGCAGGGGATTTAAAGACCAGCGACGACATGGGAGGAAGAAGTGGATTGGGCAATAAAGGAAATGAAGGGGAAAACAACTAAGGCAGAGGTATATAGAATGACACTAGCAGGTTGTTTCTACTACATATGGACAAAGAGGAATTCAAGAATATTTAAAACAGTCCCAGAATGTAGAGGGGATACTTAGATCACTAGTTTAGGATATTTTTCAGAGAGGCAATAAAAAAACTAAGATAACATGCGGATTGAGAGATCTAAATAGTTATCCATAGGTGTAGATGACACAGAAGGAGTGAGGAGTACAAGATGATCCTAGCAGCTGGCCTGCATGTCCAACATGCATGCAGTAGTTCAGTTTTTCTTCTGTTTTTTTTTCCAGTTTTGAAGTATGTATATATTTGATAGTTGTTAATAAAATTCTTTAATTCCAAAAAAGAAGAAGTTGGGTAGTAGTGCTCCAATCAACTTTTTTGTAGGACCTAGTTTTGGAATATTTGGACTGGTCTCAATTGTGATGAATTGTTATATGGTCACATAACAGTAACTGTAGTTGAATGTATTTTGAAGCAAATGTCCTATTCAGTGGATACTATATGATATTAAGATAGTACTCCCTACGGTTCAAAATAAGTGATTTTTTTTGCTCTTTTTTTGTGGTCCATAATAAGTGATTTTTTCAGATTTCAAGAATGTATTAATTATTTTTTTCCTACATTGCCCTTGGATTAAATAGTGTTGGACGGTGTGTTAGGAGTGTTTATGTGAAATAGTAAAAATTAATATGGTCAATTTCAGTGCTAATTAATGTTAAAAGGTGAATTTCTTAATTTGTGTGAAAACATCCAAAAAATCACTTATTTTGGACCGGAGGAAGTACCAAATTTGCGACAATAATTGACATTTGAATGAAGGTTGATTTTCCAAGGGAACTTCCTTGATTCTTGCAGAGAAAGTATAGCACAAAAAAATGGTTTGACTATGGCTGCTTATAATCATATATCCTTGGTCAGCAAAATGGGTGAATCTCATTGCATGTACAACAACAACGACCCAGTAAAATTTCATAAAGTGGAGTTTGGAGAATATAGTGTATACGCAGACCTTACCCCTATCCCGATAGAACAAAGAGACCTGTATGTACACGAATTAAATAAAGTCCTTATAATATAAACACACGATTTTCCAAGAAAGAAAGAGGAGACTTAAAGACTAAAAATGTGAACAAGTAGTAGTAGTACTTAAAGAGGAGACTTAAAGACTAAAAATGTGAAAGTCATGTTCAAAACCATGATTTAAGAGACTAAAGAACCAAATCCTCAGGAAACATTAGAAGCAATATTGTCACTTTCAAACCATTGCAAAAGCTATACGCACACCATTTTTTACTAAAATTTTATAACAGATGAAATCCATGGCACCATGTTATTGCAAAATTCAACTCATGAACTCAAGCGGAGTTTATTTGCAAGTTGCTGTTTTAACGGCTTAAACCCGTGATTTTCTAGTCACATAGTATAACAACTCTTACCGTTATGCCAAGTTTGCCTTGGTACTAAAAGTAAAAGTAGAGTAAAAAATACATACCAAGCAATTTGACAAGATGTTTATGCCGGAGACGGTTGATAATGGTAAGCTCAGCCAAGAAATCATCTTGACCTTTCATACTTTCCCTTGAAAACCACTTTACTGCAATTTCCAAATTTTCACCAACTAAATACCCTTTGTATACAACTCCAAATCCACCTTCACCTAGCTGGGTTTTTTCATCAAAATTATTAGTAGCTTTCTTCAATGCATTAAACTCAAAATCTCTAGGCATTCCAGGCAAACTCTTTAGTGCACCAAGTATAATTGATTCTGACTTAGCAACCCTCTTCTTGTGGTAATAGTACCCCAAAAGTGGTAACAAAATCAAGAACATAACAAATAATGGCACACCAACACCTAAACCAACCTTGATCCTTAGATTGTTTTCGTCAAAATACTCAACTGTCAAGTTCCACCTTAACACACAATTCAATTGATAAAAATTCCCTGTTGAAGCAGAAAATCCAAAGTATGATTCTTGATTCACAACATCTCTTAAATCAAGATCATGTGTTAATATTGCATTCTTTGGCCTAGGTGGGGTTGGGTCATTTTTCTCAGCTTGTTCTGCTATGTACACATCAAGAACTTTCTTGATACCATTATATTGTACCCAAATATTGTAAAATCTTACACCAAAAGGAGCAAGCTCAATACCATGTTTGGTTAAAGATTCGACCTTTACAGAACTAATACTATGAATATCAATCCCAATATGGTTATCATCAGGGTCAAACTCTTGCTTGAATGTATCAAGCTCGACCGCGATAACTTTATTGGTAGATTGACCATCAGTATTATCATTTGTCAAGCCTAAATGCTGTCCGTGGCTGTTGGTTGGCAGCTCTAAATCAGGAGAAATCAAGAAAGTTAAACCTTCAGCTGCAGTTTCATTTGATATCCTGTAAATGTTTATAAGAAATGAAGAGTTGAAAGATGCTACTCTTTGTTTACTATCATCCCACAATTTGAAGGATTGTTTCAAGAGGATTCTTCCTGCATTGTTTAATAGACTCATATAAACGCCGAAGTAATCAGATGTCACTTGGAGAGCCTGGTTACTGATAACTGCAGGAGGTACTACTTGAAATATGTCATAGTATGTTTCATCAAAGGGACCATATTGCCTGTCGAATTTCTTTAGCTTGGCTTGAGATATGGATTGAAGACAACACAAAAAGATGAAGATGGTGTTGAGTTTTGGTGTCAACAATCTCATTTTTCATATAGTCAACAGAACTAGAGAAGTGAGAATTTGGAAAATGGAGAAGAAAGAAGAATGAAGGAATACAATGATAATAATATATGGTGGTGGGACACTGGGATAGTTGACGTTTGAAGTTTGAACAATCTTTGGTTTTGGTCTCATATACCAGGAACTTGCCCTACTCCCTAAATTTCTGGCAATTTGATTAGTACATTGTATTACCCTACGTATGACCGTCAGTAAATTCGTCTCGTATATGTCTTTAATTCTAATAAAGTTTCAGCCTCAAGTATAAAACAGAGGGTAATTTTAAATTATAATCAAAAGAGGATGAGTAAATGACAGCCCGATGCACAGGGAATCTCGCATTCATACAGGCGGGAAATGGCCGATGTGTGATGTAGACAGCTTATCCTAATACAAACATTAATAGCTGCTTTCTCAGCTCGAACCTATAACCTATATGTTATTAATTTTGCTGTCAACAATCCCATTTTTCATGTAGTGAACAGATTGAACAGAATTAGAGAAGTGAGCACTCTAGAGGAAGACAGAGGAAGGATCAATAAAAGAAGCTTTGAGGCACGTCTTGGGTACAGAGACGGACGCAAAGTTGAGGGGTCACCGACACACGAAAACTTCGACAAAATTTTCATATATACTTGCATGCAGATATTTGATATTAGTATAGATCCTCATATAAATCTTTATAGTGCCTCCACTACTACTACCGAATCCTAAGTCTGTCTCTGCTTTGTATGATCCTAAAAAAGGTAGTTAATGACTATATGCCTTCTTAAAGGTGAGGGCATTCTAGGCATATTTTCTAATATGAAATACTCCCTCGGTTTACTATCAGCACCCGTTTTTCCCTCAACTTTTGTTTATTTTAGTTATGGTCAAAATAATCGCATTGAGTTAGGCGGATCATTTTGGGTTCAACCCGTTAGGTCAAGCAAACAATCATAATTCATCCCTCTAAACTTGAACAGATTACTAAAATTAAGTTGATTTCTTAGTCTAAAGTCTGACAATTTTGTCTGATTAGTTGACTGCTTTTTAGTGGCCTACTTTTTTATTTAATCAATAAGCTGTCAGTAGGGGTTTTAAAAAAAATAAAATAAAATTGAAGCAAACCGAAAACCAAATTAAACTGACCAAATATTAATATTTTTTGGTTTGGTTTGGCTTTGATTTTGAATTTTAAAAATTGATCAAATTTGGTTTGGGTTTGGTTTTAATAAAAAAAATCGATCCAAACTGACTATAAAAGCAGCTATTTTAATTTATTGTTACACCTTTATGTATGTATATTTTTATATAAAGTTTCTAAAAGTTTATGGTACATATTAGTCATTTGTATTCAATTTAGTTCTTTGCTATTATGATAATCTAATTTTTTGGATTTTGCATTCTAGTTTGAGTAGTAGTTTTATTTTGCTAAGTACAAGATTTTATTTCATGTAAAAAATAATTAATTTTTAATTGAGTACTTAAATTATTTTGTCACTATTTGATTCAATTATCATCAATATATCTTGGTAAATGATAGATTTCTCAAATAACAATTGGCTTGATAGTGTCACATTCTAAATGTAGCCGGAATATGTATTGGGTAGTGTATGTCCATATTTAAGAAAAAAATCGATAAATAACCGAAAAAATCGAAAAACCGACAAAAACCGAATCGATAAAAAACCGATTTAATTGGTTTGGTTTGGATCCAATATTTGAAGAACCGACTTACTTGATTTGATTTCTTTTTAAAGAAAAACCAACCCAAACCGAACCATGAACACTCCTAGATGCCAGTTTGTAATTTCTGTGTATTTCATTTGTTTAACCAAAGAATTAGATTCTCTGCCAAAGCTATTTTAAGAAGAATCGTGTTTCTGATAACCAAAAGAATATGGAAATAATAGTAAATTTGCAAGTAGAAAGCAGTAAAGATGCATAAAAAGTAAGTATATTTCAATAGTGGTTCGAACGTGTCTTTACAAGTTATATTTTACTCCCTTATATAGGGAATTTCTTAATATAACGTCTACTCTTTTCAGTGATTGAGCATTACTGACTAATAATGGCCTTAATGTAACGTTACAATGACTAATCGTAACTGTTGCGTGAAGATTATGTAACGTTTGGCTCATTGATTGAAGATCCCCGAATCTGCCCTTTATTCTGTCTTGATTCATTCTGACCATGCCTCTTCGTCTCCTCAATTAGGTTGAGATTCCCGTATCTGATTACCCCGTGGGTATGCTGTTCCGACCCTCTTTGTCTCGTACCTCTTCATAAAGTCTCGTCCAGTTGTCGTGTTTCCATTGCTCCACATGGATTGTTGAGTCATCATAATTAGTACACGTGTGAAGCTTATTTTTACCAATACAGATAGTCCCCCCACTTACCATTTATTTATCGATTTGATATTTGGTAAGTGGATACTCATTTATGGCGGGAATATTTTGCCGCCGCTTCATCGCACCATTGCATCTGTCTCTGAATGTATGCGTTGCTTGTCACTTCCATTTAATGCCCGTGCCACATGGCATTCCTGGATTGGTTATGCAATTATTCAGCGCCTTTTAGGGCTTTTTGCGGCTGCATCAGTTTCGAAGTGAAAGCTTCAATTATGACTTTCACATCACTGTTTTTTCCATTTTTTGACGGTTGCCTTTGAGTATAAATACCCCTTTTCCTTTCTTCTTTCATAGAAAACTTCTAACCTTCTTTCTTTATTTGTAAATTTTTTATCTTCGTAAATATGTCTTCTTCAAACCAGCAATCTAAAAAGATCATCATTGTAGATGAACTGACTCCTTCTTCTGCTCCAACACGGAGTAGGAGGGGCGGTAGGCTTAGGAGCTTAAGTTCTACTCCTTCCAGGGGTTCTTCTTCTTATTGTTCTCCCCCGCCATCTTCTAGGTCTAATATTCCTTCGTCTTCTTCGAGGGCTAGGGCTTCTAGATCTTCATCAAAGAGTAGAGAACACAATGAACCACTTTGTGAGTCGAGAGTCGATGAGATTGTTCCTGCGGAGTTTTCTTTCGCCAAGGATAGTCAGACCATGAGTGAGCAGATTTCTTCAATGTCATCACATGACAGTGCTGGCCTTTATCCAACCCAAATAACAGAGGGCTTAATGTCTCTTGTACGCATGGATTGTTATTGGAAGCCTGATTTTCCTGTTGTTGTTCCTAACGATAACCAAAGAATAACCTCTTACAAGACTGGGTATTCTTATGTCTATACTTATCCCTTCACATTAGGATTAAAATCCTCCCATCGACCTTGTTAGCATCGAGTTTTGTCGATTCTTCAAAGTTTGTCTGGGACAAGTCGGTCCTTTTATTTGGCGAGTAGTCGCATGCCTTAGGTATTTGGCCAATTTAGCTTCCATACCCTTTACTTTTCATCATCTTATTCACCTCTATTCTCCGATGCTGTTCCGCCAAGGAGGGTTTACTCTTGCGGCTAGGAGTAAAAGAGGGTTAGTTACTCCAGATGATAACAAAGATAGAGGATGGTATTTCCGGTATGTTGCTGTCCCTATTGCAGGTTTAGTAGGTGAAGAAAATCTCCCCTTCCTTGAGAAGTGGAACTTTGCACGTGAGTACATTTTTGCTCACTTTCCTTTTCTTTGCTTTTGATGAACTTTCAGTACCGTGACTGTTTCTTCTTCTTTTGCAGCAACCATGGGAATCGTCGAGAATGTCTCCGGTTTTCGTGATTGGGTAAACAAACTCTTGTCAATATCTCCTTTAGAAGAACGTTCGTGGAAGTACCTCTATTTGAGGTTTGGTTGGAAGGTGAAGACCCACGGTAAGTGAAGTGTTTTTTGTTTTTACTTCTTCTATTTGTGAGCTTTATCTGACCCCTTTTATTTGGTAGGGTTTCCTGCTCGTGGAGTTTATGCTGCGGCTGTGTCCGCTTCAAGGCTGTCTCTGGCTAAGGCCCAGGAGATCATTGATGGTTCCTCCTCGTCGAAAAGAAAAGCAAGTGGGTCAAGGACCTTAGAGGAGGAAGAGGAAGATGAGGGTTCGCTGGTCCATAGGTCACGTAGGAGGAGGGTGGTCTCCGACGATGAGTCTGCACCCGTTATTGATCCTCCTATGCCTGAATCAGAACTTTCCGCTCCCGAAGATGCAACTCCTTCTCCTGTTCATGAGTCTGTTGATCACCTGTTCCAACAAGGTTTTGGTACCGTCTCTGATGAAGTCCCTCTTGCTGTTTTCTCTCCTCCTGCTCCCATTGCTATTTCTGCTCCCATTGCTGTTTCTGCTCCCATGGCTGTTTCTGCTCCCATGCCTACTTCGTCCGTAGCTCCTACACCCACCCCCACTTCCGTTCCTTCTGCTGTTGAAGTAGGGTCTTCCAGCAGGGGGTGATGAAGCAAGTTACAATAGAGGTTCCTGCAGCGGGCAACCTCTTGAAAAAGTCGGGCCAGGCTGATGTATGGTTAAAGTCATTGATAGGCCCAACTGAGAAGTCTAAGCTAGAAAGCCACAACTCTTTGACTTGGATGAACGAGATTGTGCAATCGTCCTTAAAGGTAAAACTTGATCTTCCTTCATATGAACTTATATATTCTTACTGTATCTAATTTATCTTTTTATGTAGATCAACCTTATAGGCACAAAGTTAATGAAGAGAATCATTCAAGTGGAGAAATCAGCGAATGACTTCCAAACCGAGGCTAACAATTGGAAGGAGCAGTACGAGAGTTTACAGCTTGACATGGAGGCAATGGAGGAGGAAAAGTGTACCTTGGAGCAGCGGGTTAGAGTTGTTGCAGCAGAACTGGATATAGAGAAGGAGTCTTCAAACTAGGCAGGCAAGGACAAAAATATCTCGGAGTCTTCCTTTGCAAAGCAGCTTTCTCGTGACACCGAAGAGATTAGGAGCCTGAAGGCCTTGTTGGATCAGAAGGAGGCGTACTCTGGTGAACTTTTTCAATTGCTCACCCAAACCCAAGATGACCTCCGTATTTCTTCAGAGAAGGTCCTGTTTCTGGAAAGGTCTCTTGCTCCTTTATAAGCTTCCCATTGTTTAACCAAAGAATAAGATCCTTTGACCAAAGCTATTTTAGGATAAACTCGGGTTACTGATAATCGAAATGAGAATGAAATAATAAGTAAAGAAACAATAGGTTGATAACAATAGGTGAGAAGTAAAATAGTTTGTATTCGAGAATTCAGATGTCCTGTTTGTCACATTTTCTTCCCTTTTATAGGGAGATTCTCCTAGTACAACGTTTGGATTCCAGTAATGATGGCTCATTAATGACTAATTATTACATTAATGAGGCATTACAATGGTGAATCGTAACTGTTATTTTAGGAGTTACATAACGTATATGACATTAACTGTTGATCCTCAAATCTGCCCATTATTGTGTCCAGATTCGTCATGACCGTGTCTCTTCTTCTTCATTAGGTTTCCCGTGGCTGATATACTCGTGGTTGATAAATCAATTCCGTGCCTGTTGAGTTAATCTTGTACCTGCCCGTTGCTTTGTCTAGATTCATTTCAACCGTGTCTCTTTCTCGTGGCTATTATATGAAAGAGTATACTAACCGTATCTCTTTTATCCCGTGCCTCAGTGTATCTTTACCTCCGCATGTGCTGTTTTCTTTGGTCCACATAGTTGGCTGAGTCATCCAGACTCTGGCTACGTGTAAATCTATTTTTTACCAACACAGATAGTCCCCCCACTTGCCATGTATTTGGCGTATAATACTTGGTAAGTGGATACGCATTTATGGCGGAAATATTTTTCCGCCGCTTTATTCCGAGATATTGTATCCTTTATTGAACGTATTCATCGTGTATTACTTCTATTTAATTCTTCTTCCACGTGTTTTTCCTTGATTGGTTCTGCAACAACTTGGCGCTTTTTAGGGGTTTTTGCAGCTGCATCAGTTCAGAAGTGACACTCTTAATTATGACTTTCCTTCATTACTTTTCCATGCTTTGATGGTTGCCATTAGGTATAAATAATCATCTTCTTTCTTTCTCTTTCACGAAACACTTCTATAATTTGATTTTTCCTTGGTAAAGAAATTTTCCTTAGCTTGCATAAATATGTCTTCATCTGGTCAACCTAAAAAGGTTATCAATGTTGAAACTTTGGCGTCTTCTTCTTCTGCTCCATCTAGGAGCCGGAGAGGTGGTCGATTGAGGAGTTTAGGATCTGTTTCCACTAGAGGTTCTTCATCTCCTTTAGTTTCTCCTTCTTCTAGTAGGTCTTTGTTTTCTCCCAGAGGTAGATCCTCTCATTCTGTTTCTAAGAACAAGGATGGTATTCGTGAACCCATAGTTGACGAAATCATTCCTGCCGAGATAGTTTTTCCAGAAGTAAATTCTTCCATCGCCGAACAAGCTTCTTCTTTAGATAGTGTAGAGAAATACGCTACCATTGTTACTGTAGGTCATATTCCTGTTGTTCGTAGGGAATGCTCCTGGGAGTCTAACGTTCCCATTCTTGTGCCAAGTAATACCCAAAGAATCACGTCTTACAAGACGAGTTTTTATTATGTCTATACTTACCCTTTCACATTAGGATTTCAGCCTCCTGTTGACCCTGTTATCATAGAATTTTGCCGCTTTTTCAATATTTGCTTAGGACAGGTTGGTCCCTTAGTATGGCGTGTTGTTGCTTGTCTAAGAGTTTTGTCTTCAAAGGTTTCCGTTCCTTTCACCTTTCATCATCTGATGCATTTGTATTCACCTGCTCTGTTTCGTCAAGGGATTTTTACTCTGGCTGCTCGGAGTAAGAGAGTTTTAGTAACCCCTGATGATGATAAAGACAGAGGTTGGTACCTGAGGTACGTTGTTGTTCCCACTGCTGTTCTAGTGGGTGAAAATAATCTTCCCTTCCCTGAGAAGTGGAACCGTGCACGTAAGTACTTTGGTTCGCACCTGTCTGCTTTACATAAAGTTATATTATGTTTTTAACACCGCATCTGTTTTCCTCTTGTTTTCAGCAACTATGAATATTGTCGAGAATGTCTCCGATATTCGTAGTTGGGTAGAAATAATGTTAACTGCTGCTCCTGCCGAGNCCTCCGATATTCGTAGTTGGGTAGAAATAATGTTAATTGTTGCTCCTGCCGAGGAAAGATCCTGGAAGTACTTTTCCACAAAGTATAAATGGATTGTCAAGACTCATGGTAAGTAGAGTTTTTCTCTTTTCTTTCCTTATCTGAATTTTGTTTAATTCTTTCTCTTTTTTGATAGGGTTTTCTGCCCGTGGGGCATCTTCATCGCTTCCGAAGATGTCGTTATCTCATGCCCAGAATGTCTTAGCTAGTGCTTCAAAAAGAAAGGTTCAAGGTTCTCGCTTTGGTGAGAAGATGAGGATGAAGAAGAGGGTGTTTTAGTGCACCGAGCGAGAAGAAGGCGGATAGTTTCTGACGATGAGTCTACTCCCGCGCCTCTTTCTTCCGTGTTGGCAATCAGGCCTTCTTCTTCTCGTGATCAATCCCAGTCCCCAACTCGAGATCCTGCCGAGCGTTTATTTCATGAAGGTTTTGAAATGGACCTTGATGATGTTCCCCTGACTACCATCTATCCAGGTTTTGCTGCCGTTCCTGCTCCTCACTCTATGACTGTTGTTCCTCCTCCCATACCTATTATTTCTTCAGTTTCTTTTCCGTCCGTCTCTATCGAAGTACCCGCGGCTTCTTTAACTTCTGGTCCCTCTCTCTTTTCCGCTGTTCCTTCCGTCCCTATTTTCGTGCCTTCTGTTATAGAAGAAGGGTCTTCCAGCAGGGAGATGAGAAGAGTTACAATTGAGGTTCCAGCTGGTGGAAGCCTCTTCAAGAAGACTAGTGAGCCAGAGGTATGGCTTAAGCCTTTAATTGGCTCTAAGGAGAGGGCCAAGCTTTATAGCCACACAACTCTTACTTGGGCCAATGAAGTGGTACACAACTCCTTAAAGGTATGTACTTTGGAAGAGCTTTTGCACACATGTGTTCTTTAATTAACAGTTTAACACATTTGATTGTTTTACTGTTTTTGCAGACGCACCTTAATTGTTTGGAGCTTATGAAGAGAGTTTCCAATTATGAAAATGAGTTGAAGGTGTTCCGTGGGCTCGATGATATTAAAGCACAGTACAACAGTCTTCGAATAGAGATGAGAGCTTTAGAGGATGAGAGAGATACCTTGAGGGAGCAATTAAAAGTTGTTAAGGCAGAGCTGGCAGTGGAGAAAGCTTCTTTCAGCCAGGTCAATAAGGATAAAGATGTTCTTGAATCTTCATTTGCTGAAAAACTGTCAAAAGCTACGGAGAAAATCCGGCACCTGAAGCACATGTTGGGGAAGAAAGAGGAATATTCTGGTGAACTTGTGGGTAATCTCTCCCAGGTTCAAGAGGATCTTTGTGAAGCTCAAATGATGGTTCAGACTTTGGAGGAGTCAGTTGCATCTCTAAAGGTTGCCTTGGAAGCCACTGAGACTGAGAATGATAATTTGAAGGGCGAGATTCAGGCTTGGTCAAGGGACTATGATGACCTTGAAGAATCAACGGTTGTTGACGTGAGTAGGGCATATATGAGTGCTCGCCATGATACATTGTTGGAAATGAGTCAAGAAGTCTTTGACCTTGATGCTGAGATTGCAAAATCCAGGGAAGCTATGGAGAAGACTCAGCAAGCTTTTGATCTCTCTCCAGCCGATGAAGCCCGGGAATAAGCGGATGATTCTTCAGAAGAAGCTGGTTCTCCTCCTCCTCCTCGAGAATGAAGACTTTTAGTCACCCTTGTTTTTTTTCTTCTTTATTAGATTGGTGTAATTACTCCCAGCTCCATCGGGAGTAAATTTGAAACTTCTAAAGTCCCCAATTGACAATTTAGGGGCAAAAAATGTATATATCTATACGGCTAAGTACTAGTTTAGTACTTAGTTGTTAACTTAGCCACTTTTATATCAATATTTTTGAGACTTTTTGTTATGAGTTTGAGCCTTACTCTTTACTCAAGTCTATTGCTTTGCGGTTCTTTTGTGAGGTTTCTGTTCGTACCTCTAAGCTTTCTTTGCATAAAGATGCGTGCTTTACTTTGAACCCTTTTATGATGGGTGTAGTATAAGCTTTTTAGCCTCTGTTTATAAGAGGCTTTGTTTATGAATTAGGGCCCTTTTAATGTTTTAATGAAGAAGACGTCTCAACTTCATTGAAAATGCAATAGAGTGATAGGAATTTTTCACATGTTTAAGAATATTTTTGTGAGAGGTTTTTTCTTGAACTTTCACAATATTTTACATGTGTTATGTTTGTCATCTAAAACTCATGTTGCAACTGTTTTGTTTTAACATATTTGATAATCACTTGTATTTCGTAACTGTTTTTAGTAGATAACAATTTTTTTGAGTTAATACAAGGAAGTAACTGTTTTTCATTAGTAACAGTTTTTGTAAGTATTGGATTTTTCCCATGACTGTTTTATTTGCAATAGTTGTAAGTACGAGAGAAATGCATTGTAATCCGTAACTGTTTTATTTGATAACAGTTTTGAGAATATATACAAGGGTTTTGATCTTTCATCCGTAACTGTTTTATTTGAATAACAATTTTTTATTTGAGTACAAAGATTTCATAACTGTTTTGATTACAACAGTTTTGGCTAAGTACAATGATGATGATCTTCTATCCCTAACTGTTTTTGATGTAACGGTTTTTTTGTATAAGAGATGTACATTTCTTCTTCGTAGCTAATATTTTGCCTTCTAACCTGAACATGGTTCGAGGGTTTTTAGAGTAGGCTTTCGTAATTCTTGTGTCGGAGTTTTCAGCTCTTTTGCTCGTATCACTTGACTTGTTGGTTGAATGGTTCTTTTAGGCTCGATCTTTCTGACTTCTGATAGTCTTTTGTTTCATTTTGGCCTTTCATATTATATAGTCCCCCAAGTGTTTGAGCGTTAAAGAATCAGATCTCGAGCACTTGATTATTCCTTCTTTGTGGTCCTTTCCCTGAAAAAGGAACACATTCCGGACTCGAAGGTATATACTTTTTTTTAGATGATGACTGCTTAAACCTTTAAAATATCCATCAGAAAGTGTAACCCTAGACCGGGAATTGTGTTATTTCCTCGCGTCTTTGCAGGTCTAATGTCATCATCTGGTGATGAGTTAGCTTTTTGCCTATCATTTGAAAAAGTTAGTAAAGTTTAAATATTCAAAGATAAAATCGATCATGCGATACCTGACCGGAGGTACTTCTTTTCTTTAGATGGCGTTCTAGCTCGTTGGTAGAATCCTGCCGTCTATGGCTTCCAACTCGTACGCGCCTTTCCCTGCTATTCCTTGGACGTTATAGGGACCTTCCCAGTTTGGATTTAGTTTGCCAGCTCCTGCTTCCTTTGTTGACTGGAAGACCTTTTTAAGTACAAAGTCCCCAATTTTGAAATATCTGAGATGAGCTTTGCGGTTATAGTATCGTTCTATGATTTGCTTTTGAGCTGACATCCGTATTAAGGTCGCAGCTCTTCGTGACTCGAGCAGGTCTAAATTGGTTTGGAGTTCAACATCATTCATTTTTTCCATAGCTGTCGTCACTCTTAGACTTGGTTCGCCAATTTCTACGGGTATTAATGCCTCTAAACCATAAACGAGTGCGAAAGGACTTTCTCCCGTAACTGTTTTTGATGTAGTTATGTATGCCCATAACACCGTTGGTAATTCGTCGGGCCAATTGCCTTTAGCTCTGTCTAACCGCTTCTTTATATTGTTGATGATGATTTTGTTCGTGGATTCTGCTTGTCCATTAGCTACGAGATGATATGGTATTGATGCGATCCGTTTGATTTTCCAGCTGTCGAAGAATTCTGTGATTTGAGATCCTATAAATTGTGGGCCATTATCACACACGATCTCCTTTGGAATTCCGAACCGGCATATTATATTTCTCCATAAGAAACTCTTAACCTCCTTTTCCCGCACCTGTTTGAATGCTTCTGCTTCTACCCATTTTGTGAAGTAATCAGTAAGTACAAGTAGGAACCGTACCTGACCTTTAGCTGGGGGAAGAGGTCCTACTATATCCATTCCCCATTTCATGAAGGGCCATGGTGATATAATAGAATGTAACAATTCTGCTGGTCGGTGCATATTATTGGCGAACCGCTGACATTTGTCACATTTTGATATGAAATTCTCCGCGTCTTCTTCCATCTTAGGCCAGTAGTATCCTGCTCTGATTAAGGTTTTTACCAAAGATCTTGCACCTGCGTGATTTCCACAGTGGCCCTCATGGACTTCTCTTATCACAAACTCCGTCTGGTTAGGTCCGAGGCACTTAGCTAGGGGTCCTCCAAACATTTTGCGGTACAAGGTGCTGTGAACTAGACAGTATCTCGCTGCTTTGCGGCGGAGCACTTGAGCTACTTTTTTGTCTTCAGGCACGGTACCGTTCTGAAAAATGTTAAGAATTTCGTTTCTCCAATCCCAAGTTAAATTATTGAAAGATACCTCATTCTTGTTTTGATCGATTGTCGAATGGAAGAGGTGTACGACGATAATGTTGTCTTTATTGGTTACGTCCGTAACTGCTGCGAGGTTGGCCAATGCATCTGCTTCAGCATTTTCTTCTCTAGGTATTTGTATTATTTTCCACATTTTGAACTATCTCACAAGTTCTCGTGCCTTTTCTAGGTACTGTTGCATTCGAGTTTCCCGAGCGATGTAAGTCACATGTATTTGGTTTGCCACCAGTTGTGAATCGCTGTTGATTTCGATTTGTTCAATTGACAACTCTCGTGCCAATTCTAAACCTGCACTAACAGCCTCGTACTCTGCTTCATTGTTAGTTATTGGATATCATTTGATTGCTTGCTGTATCTTTTCACCCGTGGGTGATATTAGTACAATACCTAATCCTGCTCCATTTATATTAGAAGAGCCATCTGTAAATAAGGTCCATTGACCTGGGTTTATACCATTGAAGAGTTGTAATTCCTTTTCTACTTCAGGAGTAATATTACTACTAAAGTCAGCTACAAAGTCGGACAATATTTGCGACTTAATTGCAGTTCTAGGTTGATATGTTATATCATTCTCACTTAATTCTATGGCCCATTTGGATAACCTCCCTGACAGTTCTTGTTTATGCAAAGTATTCCTTAAAGGATGTGAAGTTACGACAGTAATTTGATGACATTGAAAATAAGGACGCAATTTTTTTGATGCCATTATTAATGCTAAAGCTAATATTTCTAGATGTGAATATCTAGTCTCTGCATCTAGTAAAGTTTTGCTTACATAATAAATGGGAGATTGTTTACCTCTTTCTTCTCTTACCAGTACTGCACTTACGGCAATTTCTGAGACAACCAGGTTGATGTATAATCTTTCTCCTTCTTTTGGCTTTGATTGCAATGGTGATTTTGACAAGTAGACCTTCAAGTCTTTTAAAGCCTGTTGACATTTTTCAGTCCATTCGAATTGATTTTGCTTTTTAAGAACTACAAAGAATTTAAAGCTTTTTTCGGAAGACTTAGAAATAAATATCCCTAGAGCTGCTATTCTTCCTGTCAATATTTGGACTTCTTTTTATTTCTCAAGATTTCATGTATTTCTTCTATAGCTTTTATCTGTGCTGGATTTACCTCTATTCCTCTGTTAGACACAAGGAATCCCAAAAACTTACCAGATTGTACTCCGAAGGCACATTTTTCCGGGTTGAGTTTCATATTGTACCTGCGTAAGATATCAAAAGTGATAGAGAGATGTTGTAGATGATCTACTGCTTGTGTTGATTTTACAAGCATATCATCGATGTAAACCTCCATTGTTTTGCCCAAATGTTCTTGGAACATTTTTGTCACTAATCTTTGATAAGTGGCACCTGCATTTTTTAACCCAAAAGGCATAACATTATAACAATAGGTCCCCCAGTTAGTAATGAAGGAAATCTTTTCTTCATCCAAGGGGTCCATTTTGATTTGGTTATAACCAGAATATGCATCTAAAAAGCTTAACAATTCATGACCCGCGGTTGCATCGATCATTTGATCTATATGTGGCAAGGGAAATGAATCTTTAGGACATGCTTTATTTAAATCAGTATAATCGACACATACCCGCCATTTGCCGTTCTTTTTAGGTACTACTACTGTGTTAGCTAGCCAGTCAGGATACTTTACCTCCTGTATTGAACCTATATTTAAAAGCTTTTGGACTTCTTCATCGATCACTTGATTTTTAAAAGGTCCTTGCTTTCGTTTCTTTTGTTTAACAGGCACGAACGATGGATCTTCGTTTAATTTGCGAGTCATCACTTCTGGTAGGATACCTGTCATATCCGAACGGGACCATGCAAAACAATCCTCATTATCCTTTAAATAATTGACTAACATACCTTTTTGTTCTGGAGTTAATCTTTCCAACAATTTTATGC